>PVJS01001640.1:0-94445 GCA_004027185.1 Glis glis
CCGCGCAGCTCCCTCGGCGGCTGTCCCCGCCGCCCGGCGCGCCCCCGGCACGCGCGCCCCCGGCGCCCAGGCGCCGCGCGAGAGGCCACGCCCACCGGGCGCGCGGCCCGCCCGCCCGCCGGTCGACCCCGGGTCTCCACACGTGGCCTCCCGGAACAGTGCCTGTCTAGTCCATCCAAGGGTTCTAGCTTCCACGCAAATAACCCCCTGCCAGAAATATACATAGTACAGGACTGAAGGACTTCCCGCTTCGGAATGGAGTGGTGCTGGCTGGCTAGGTGAGGGCGGGCGCACGAGGAGCCGGATCACAGCAGGCACTGTCGAGGACAGCCGCATCCGGGCCCTCCTGCCGCAGGCTGCCCTCCGAGCCAGGGGTCCTTCAGGTAGGAGGTCCTGGGTGACTTTGGACGTCCGCTTAGCCGGGGAGCAGAGGCTGCTTAGTCTCGGCCTGGTGTGTTTGTTCGAGTCTTCTTTTGGGCCGTAGGCCTCTGCTGCAAGCATGCTCCGCCAGATCCTAGGTCAGGCCAAGAAGCATCCAAGCGTAAGTTAACGACTCCTTTTCCAGGGTTCGCACTTGCCCTTCCTGTGTGGTGTTCCTGCTGCCTCTCCCCGGGGAGCGTCCTCCTCTCCCAGCCCCTTGGCACTGGAACCTGTCTCCTCTTGCGTTGTCCTGCTTGTCCCAAGTCCTTGGGATGGGACTTTCCAGCACATGCATTGTAGGGTTTTGGCTGGTGGGCCGAAGGTGAGGGACACCTTCGAGGAATAAACGAAATAGTGTTGGAACAATCTAGTGGTTGTACTTCCTTGCCGGTTGGTCGGTTCGAGAGGGATAGATGCACGTTGTGTGGGATAGAGACCAAAAAAGCCAAGTTCCCTGTTATGTTGCTTCTTGAGGATCCTGTATTCACCGCATTGCACCAGCAGGCCTTATGGAATATAAGTGGTCCTTGATCTTGGAATCGTCCCTTTATCTGGACGCCCTGATATTTTGGGAGTTTGGTGGTGCAGAATTTAATTGCATTAATTTTTTTGACATTTTCCCCAGCATTGCATTGTGCTGTGGACCTAGAATTTGATTAGTTTTTAATCTTTGTGTTAAACCCAGTTCCTTAAACACTTAGCTAGAATTGGTTGGCAATAGGTCTTTGGAGTTTAATGTTTAAAGCCAATGTTTGTAATAGATGTGTTTTTGTTTGCTTTTCCAGACTTCTTATTTCACAGAGATTATTTTTCACACACTTATTTGGAGGCACACTTAACCAATTTGTGAAGAACTTTCCCCTCAGCTTTGACATAAAGGAAGCCACAAAACTTAATGGGAATGATGTATAAATATTAGGTGAATATACTAACATGGTGCATTTTCTCGAAAGTTGAAAAATTTACGTATAGTTTGCTCCACATTAAGAAATCAAGCTCTTTAGCCAGAATCATCTTAATATCCTTTTCAAATTCTATTTCTTTAGAATATAATTAAGAAATCTTGTCTTCATCTAAGGTCTGCCTTCAGTTTTAACACAAATTAGCAAAGTAGCAGTTGTGAAATTTGGAAATTAATGTGTAGAAACTATTGTAGTCTTTCTTTGGTTAATATCAAGGAATTTGAAAATGACTATTAATTCTTGTCTATTTTATGTTTGTTTCTAGTTGATCCCCCTCTTTGTCTTTATTGGAGCAGGAGGTACAGGAGCAGCATTGTATGTGTTGCGTCTGGCATTGTTCAATCCAGATGTCAGGTAAGTACTTAAAAATGTTTAAAACTGCTGGACACGGTGGCACACACCTTTAATTCCAGTACTTGAGAGGTTGAGACAGGAGGATCACAGATTTGAGGCCAGACTCAGTAGTTTAGGGAGACGCTCAGCAACTTAGGGAAAAATTTAAGTAAATAAATAAATAAATAAATAACTAGGGCTGGGGGTATAGTTTGGAGGTAAAATGCCACTGGACTCCAATCCCCAGTATGAAAAAAAATAAAAGTTCAAAACTCTGATGGTTTATCAAGCTGGTTTAGGAGCTATAGTCTTTCTAGGGTAGGTAACATCAACTAGTAGAAAGAACCTGACTTTAGTAGCCATACTAAGTTCAGATCCCTGTACTATTATTGTCATTTACCTTTCCTGTTTAATGAAATTATCTAATTTTTCTGAGTTTCATTTTCTTATTGGAAAGTAAAATTGCTGATACCAAATCTTACAATGTTTTGAGGATTGAGATAATAGATAATAATTTTCATAAAATATTTAATCATGGCCTGGTACATGTAAATTTTTTTTCCCTGCTTTCTCACAATAGGTAATGTTTCTTTTGGCAGTTGGAAATGATAGGCAAAGAAAAGATTGATTCAGCATTATTTACTTAATGTATCACTTCAGTGCATATTGAAAAATATTTTATATATCACTTCAATGGTAAAATAAAAAGCTTTAGTAAAAGTATAAATTCTCCTGTGATGGTAACAGGGACAAGGACACTTGCTCCAAGAGGCTATGTGTTCTTTTTCCATAACTGATCATATGGGGTTACTTATAGATTCTTTCTCTGTTTTAACTCCATAATTAAAGTAATACCATATTTCACCTACTATAAATGGGATTGATCTATTCAAAATATTAGCTTCTTAAGAAGTACAAAGCATTTTAAGTAGTGTTTTATTACTATAACAATTACATTTTATTCCTTTTAGTTGGGACAGGAAGAATAACCCAGAACCCTGGAACAAACTGGGTCCCAATGACCAATACAAGGTAAGGTGCAAAATTGTTTCCAAATTACCAGAAAGAATATTGTAATAAATTTGGTCATTAGGCTGGGTGTGGTGGCGCACGCTTGTAATCCCAGTACTTGGAAGGCTGAGACTGGAGGATCTGGGTTCGCGGCCAGCCTTAGGTACTTAGTGAGGCCCTCCGCAACTTAGTGAGACCCTGTTTCAAAATAAAGAATAAAAAAAAAAATAGGGCTGGGGGTGTAGCCCGGAGGTAGAATGCCCCTGGGTTCAATCCCCGGTACTGCAAAAAAAAAATTTTTTTTTTGGTCATTAGGTAATTTTTCTTGTAATTGGATATACAACTAAAATTCCATTATAGAGCCAGGGGTGGTACCGCAAATAAAAAAAAAAACATTATAAGGAACTTTGAAGAGCTGCTAGGTAATTCTGTGAAATTCCTAGGGATTTTATTTTCAGTCCTTAGATTTTGATGTGAGGATAATATCTCAACCATACCAATTTGACTAAGATATTAAGAGAAAAGATAGGACAGATATATATCATTTACCATTTTCTTAGTTCTTAGGTAGATAAGCTTAGTAGTTCTCAAACTTCATTGTACATAGAGCTTGTGAAAACAGATTCTTCAGTTCTAGCCTCAGAGATTCTGATTCAGGTGGTTGGTGTGGGGACTAAGAATTTGCATTTCTAGCAAGGTTTCAGATAATGCTGATGCTATTGGTCCATGGACTACACTTTGAGTAGCACTGAGCTATTGGGTAGTTTGGTTGACTGTTCTTTCTTATTGGTTTGGTTGAAATACTCTAGGTGAGGATTAATAGAAAGAAATGAAAGTCACTGGAAACTTAAATTTTACCTTGAACCTCCTAGATAAACTTTTTCACATCTTTCCTGAAGAATGGTCTGTGTAACTACTCTTCAAATGATTTCAAATACTGGAACCATTTATTGATTTCCCAAATATAACCTTCCTAGGTGGAAAATTTTTACATACAGATTCTCACGGTGTCTAAAGTATTGCTATATTTAGGTGTAGTTCACATAAATTCATCTATTTAAAGTGTCTAATTCACCCATGTACTTTCTACTCTACCAAGCTGCTTTATCAAGAGAATAACTGGCAAGTTTGCTTTAGCATTTTCAAGAAGATATGCCCTGACTAGTGTGTCTCCAGGACTCCTTACTGGATATGTATCCATGATGGAGATGGATGCTATTATTGATTATAGCAAGTTTTAAGATGGTCCTTTGCTGATTCCAAACTCTTCTGCTTAACCTAATTATAATTTGTCTTTTAAAGCCCCAAACAGGTTACCTATAAGAAGCAAATAAAAATGCACTGGCCAAGGTGAAATGATCCATCTGATTTGTATGTTAACGTTTTGTCTCAAAAAAAAAAATTAGCAGGCATCCTAAGAAATATTTAAAAAGAAAACAAACAGGCCTTCTTGGTTCCTCCACCAAAGAGCATACTGGAGTCTTATATATGCATAGTTAGAAGGCTTACCAGATGATTCTGATAATGAAACCAATTATTACTGCCCTGGAATATAATAGGACATGTCAGTATAAGGCCAGGTGAACTGGAAATAGAATATTGCTGCAATAAAAACCTAACGTGTGGCATAGACACACACATTAGCTGTGACACTGATAATAGCAAGTGGAAAGATGAAGAGTTATGTTATATAAAGTGAAAATGAAAAAGAACTAAATCTAGAAACCTGTGAGCCTGGAGTGAATGAGTCCTACTTACTACCCCTTCTAAACTCAGTGAGGTAAACTAGATTATTGTCTCTATCATTCACTGTCTACTATCTAAGAAAATTTGTTTTTCTGGCTCACTGACATCAGGTTTAGCCATATGACTTTCTTTCGCCAATCATGAGAAGGGGGAAATGGTATCTGCCACTTCTGAACCATTGTATGGTTCCTCCATTGTTCTTTCCATCTCTCATGAGACCATAATTGACAGGTAAGAGCTACTCATCTGTCTAGGATTGGCATGAAGAGAACATTGAACAATCATCTTATAAAAGGCATGTAATGTGAATGAAAATAAAACATCATTGCTGTAAGCAACTAAAATTTGAAGTGGCTGTAAAAAGATACCATAGCCTGGGTGGCTTAAACAACAGAAATTTGTTTCTCACAGTTCAGGAGGCTGGGAAGTACAAGATCAACGTGACAGACAATTCTGTTCTTGATGAAGTCCCTCTTACTATGTCCTCACTAGGTGGAAATAGAAGAAGCAGCTCTCATGTTTCTTCTTTCTAAAAGCACTAATGCAGTCATGAAGACTCCACCCTCATGACCTAATTACCCTCACAAAGGCCCACTTTTCAAATATCATCATCACATTGGGGATTAGGATTTCAACATACAAATTTCAGGAGGACATAAACATTCAGTCTGGAACAGGGCTATTTGTTGCCAAATAGCAAAAGCTAATTCAAACAGCAAGAGATAGGACTAAAATGGATTTAAGCATTAAAGGCCTAGTAACACTTCTTCAGTGAGTAAAATGCTCCAAAGTCAAGATCAGAGATGTTATTCCAGTGGCTTTCAAGATAGCCACCATTAAACTGAGAAAAAGAAGAGGGGCATGGAAGTAAAAAAGTAAAGCAGATTTAAAAATTACTTCTAAAGAAAACTTTGAGTATGAAGCAAATACATCACAAGCCGGCTTAATTTTGAGAAAAATGGCAAAGGCACTATGAGCCTTCCACTCTGCATGGGTATAGGGGCTTGGTCCTGCGTTTTATTCAGTGTTTGGCAATCTTCAGTTGTCCTTTTTTATAAAGTAAGAATGAGAAGGGTTGTGATGATTGGGTAAGATAAGCATAAAGCATCTAGGCGAGTGCCTGGCATTTATTAGAAGAGCCCAACAAATGTTTATTTGCTTGGCTTTTATATATACCTGCAGCAGGGAGGGACCCAGTAGGGAGGTTACCAAGAGTTGTGTGCATGCACTTGTCTGACACTCTATACCCTGATATGATGTGAAATTAAAATGCATCAAATTAAAAAAATAATAAAAATATATACCTGCAGACCCTTCTGTAAATATTCTTTCTAGTATTTTGTTAATCTGTTAGAGGATAGCATAATTAATTTCTTTTTTTTAAGTTTCACTGTTGAGATTAATTGCTTCTTAGAATACTGTCAGGACAAAGAATAGTGCTTTATTTTTTGTCTATAAAACCTTGTGTATGTATTTCAAGGATAATTTGGTAATAAACTTTACAACCTGGAGGTCTTTCTTTTTTAAAAAATGAAGTTAACTAATATTTTTTGATTTAGAGGTAAAATTAGAATATGTTTAAAGAAATAAAAGGGTTTGAAGAAATAGTAGATACAGATTTGTGAGCAACTTTGTTTTTGTTTTTGTTTTTTGTTTATTTTTTATTTTTTATTTTTTTGGTGTTGAGGATTAAATCCAGGGCCTCAAAAATGCTGGCCAAACATTCTACCACTAAGCTACACCAACAGCCCTGAACTTAATAAAAACTGTGAAGACAGTGTTGATGATTCTGCAATTTTGGTTCTTTTGGAGACATTGTCTTCAGTAATTATAGCATATCTTCGGTGTTTTTTGGCACAAGAATGATAAAACCCAAAATTATAGTTTTATTTGGGTTTTTATGCAAATCTTAGTGTTTTTTCAGTAGAAATTCTGGACTAGCTTCAAAAATGAGCCATTTTTTATAAGGTATTGGGCATTAGAGCCAGTTTTCTTAAAAACATTTACAGTAAAATTTCTAAAGTTAATTTTAATTGAATATAAGGAGATTTTTTGAAATTTTAAGCATGCCAAAGTGCAGTATTAATTTAAAAATTAGAAAAAAATCACCAGAAGTGATCAAGTGTCAGTTTACTACTGATATAGTCTGATTTAGAAGTTAAGAACACCTAGGTAGACGTAAAATGATAATTAAAATGCTGTAACCACCTTACCTAATAAAATTGGCAACCAGCCACTATTTTGTTGACTATGAGAAAGTTTAAATTTATGTTAATTTTTAGGGTCTGATAGAATATTTCATGTGTATTACAGTGGTATTCATATGCTATGTCTCTAAACTTTATTTTCAAACGCTTAAAGGCCCAAATACAAACTTCTCTGGAATAAATGTGGTGTTTTATTTTCTAGATTATAAACAACAAAAAAAAAAGAAAACCTTTGAGAGAGACAGTAGATAAGCCAATTGAGGCAAGCCAGTTTTTGTCTGAAAAGTTACAGAAACCATAAACAAGGCATTACCTTCTATTAATACTAGCCTCTTGATTGCCAGGTTTCTCTCATCAAAATTATAGCATTTTAAGCTGGGCATGGTGGTGCATGCCTATAATCCCAAGCTGAGACAGGAGGATCGCAGGTTCGAGGCCAGCCTCAGCAACTTAATGAGATCCTTTTTCAAAATAAAAAATAATAAAATAGGGCTGGAGGTGTAGCCTGGAGGTGGAACACTCTTGGGTTCAATCCCCAAATACCACCAAAAAAACTAATAGCACTTGAACCAAGTGGAATATCAGTTTACAATATTCCTTTATTCTGTTGGAGATTGTCCCATGTACTTAGTGGAGACGAAGTAAAACCTTAGAGACGTGGAAGTAGAAGTATATATTAGAAGAAATTTTTAATTATTCACGTTGAAATATGAGACTTTTTATAGGTTGTAACTAATAGAGTATACTAATGCTCTATTATAATACTCTTCTGAGGTAGATTGAATATTTTTACCTTACCAAAACCATCATTAAAGGGCTATAATTGTAGGTATAATATCTTTTTGTGAATGATTTTTACATTAAGTATTCATGAAAAAAATCATTTTTGTAATTGTTATTGCAGAAAACTGAATAAAAAGAATTCTAAAACTGCTGTGCCATCTCTCTGTATTTGATAGATTGTCTAAATTATCATTTTTCATTTTTCTTTTCCAAGTTCTACTCAGTGAATGTGGATTACAGCAAACTGAAGAAAGAAGGTCCAGACTTCTAAACGAAATGTTTCACTATAAAGCTGCTTAGAATGAAGGTCTTTCCGAAGCCATCCGCACAATTTTCCACTTAGCCAGGAAATACTCCTTTAAATGCATGAAATCATGTTGATTTGTTGGAGTTTATTACACTGATTAATAAACCTCTGAAACTTGGTATGTGTCACTATTTAATTATGAAAACCTCAGAACTTTATAACTAGGGTACAGGAAATAAACTAGTTGAATTTAAAAAAATTCTATGTATTTGTATAATTAAAATAAGACTTTAAACTGCTTGAATAAAGCTTTCATTCTGTGTATAGGCCTTTGGTAACTTCATTAGAGTGTATTTAACAACTGGAACTGGAAGTTATATAATGAGATAAAAGGAAGACTATTCAGCTGGGTGTGGTGGCACACACTTGTAATCCCAGTACTTGGGAGGCTGAGATGGGAGGATCTGGGTTCACGGCCAGCCTCAGCTACTTAGTGAGGCCCTCTGCAACTTAGCGAGACCCTGTTTCAAAATAAAGAATAAAAAATAGTGTTGGGGGTGTAGCTCGGAGGTAGAATGCCTCTGGGTTCCATCCTCAGTACCGCCAAAAAAAAAAAAAAAAGTATTCAAGCCTCTTTGACCTTGCCAAAATGGAAACCTGTTACTGGCTGATGTCAAAGTGTGTACAGTTGGTGATCTTCTTTGCTGAAGATTTTCAAGGTTATCAGTTGCTCTGGTACTAGGATTATACTTGCTGACCATGGATCTACTGGCCCAGAGATCTTCAGAATTTCTGCTGCTGAGTCTTAGCAGATTTTTAGAGGTCAGGAAGTATATTAGTAGCAATTTTAAGGTAGGGGAATGAGAGACAGTTATTTTTTTAAAAATAGTCTATAGAGTTGGAATTAGGTTGCAGAAATAGTAAATGTGTATTTTGATGTTTTCTGTTACATAGCTCAGACCTTTTGGATGAGTCAAATGAGTCATTGGGCAGAATATTTCAGTGGTGGCTAATCAAAAATAGGTGTGTGTAAGTCATAGAAACTTGAGGAATTTAGTGAGATAATTTTGATAACAACATGATTGTATAATTAAATATTTTGTTTATAAGGTAGTAAGCATATTTAACATGCCAGGAAATGAGGCAAGCATTTGACTTGTATGCATTATCTCAAATATATATATAAAACAGTTGAGGAAATGGAAAACTTGGATTAAATTACTAGAAATTCTGCTATTCAAGTGGTGGATGTTGAACCCATCTGTTATGAATTTAGAGTAAGTTCATTTTAGTTACTTGACTGTACTTTTAGCTCCAGTGTCTCTAGAGAGCAGGGTTCCTTAGCCTGTTTTCAGCCAACTCTTAATTGCAGTGGACTGCTTTGTGTGTTTTGACATGTTTAGCAGTGACCCTGTCCTCTACCACTAAAGGCCAGTAGCACTTTTTCCCTCCCTTGCCCAGTTTGTGAAAAACAAAAATGGTTCCAGACATTACCAAATGTGCACTGGCAGGCAAAATTGTCCCATTTTCACCTCTTGAAAATTACTTCTCTAGACACTTTAGCATAAATCATTAACCTCAAAGTTTAAGAATTGTGTGAAAACAGTGTCCTTCGTCATAGGTAGTGAAGTAATTGGAAAACATCTTATGAGCAGGGTGCAGTGGTGCCCATCTGTAATCCCAGTGACTCAGGGTGAGTTAGGAAGATTGCAAGTTTGAGGCCAACCTGGGAAATTTAGTGAGACCCTGTCTCAAAATAAAAAAGCTGGGGATGTTGCTCAATGCTAGAGTGCCCCTGGGTTCAGTCCCCATTTGTGGGGTGGGGTTGGGAAGCATCTCATGAAGTAGTTCCAAATAAATGGTGGAGCACTCCTGGGTTCAAGCCCCAGTATTGGGCGGGGGAGTGCACCTTATGAAGCAGTTCCAAATAAATACAACATTAATTAGTAGCATTTTCAAGAATTGAGAATAATTTTATGGATCCTTAAAGATTCTTAAAATAACATCTTTGTGTTCAGTGTCTTTGATTTTTCCATATAAGGATAAATGATAAGTTTGGCATGAAGTAGGATATACGTTAAAGGAGAAACAACATTCTGCTACTGCTATTGAAGCAACAATGGTAATACAATTTAGGAATGTATCAGATGCAAATGCTGCCAAGGAAGAAAACATGCTGCCCCGTCACTGGAATGCATTTGTTTAGAATTGTGCTTTTACTGTGCCTCTTATTTAATAAAAAATGGACTGCTTTGTCAGATCTTTGTTATTGAGGTCACCAGGCAAAGCCATGTTAAAATACAGATGTCTTGGGTTAGTATTTATGGTGTATTTTGAAAAGTTACAATTTTCAGAATTTATAAATGCTTCCCAATAGGTACTTAAAAAACTAAAGCAAAAGTTATACTGAATTTCACTTCGTCCAAGTTTATTAGTCTATCCTGATTAGATTTTACCCCTATCATTTGACTAAAAATGTTTCTGTTAAGGCCATCAGTGACTTGGATGTTTCTAAGCTCAAGTCAGGTATCCCTACTCACTTTGACCTAATGGTGGACACAGTTCCTTCTTAAAAATTTTCTTCCCTCAATTTCTCGAACACCATACTATCTTTTTTTTCCTTCTGTGTCATTGGCTTTTCTTCTCAGTCTCTAGCTGGCCCCTGCATCTCCCTGACTCTTGAAGGTGGAGTGTCCCACCAGAAGGAGAAATTCTTTGGACCTTCTCGCTATCTGCAATCTCTTCATCCAATCTCATGTCTTCAAATACCAAGCTTTGGATGACCAAAGTAATTTATCAGTTCTTACACACACACCTACATCTATTCACTTTGCCTTTAATGCATCTAATATCTAATGTTTCTTAATTTTTAATGTCTAATTCTGAACTCGTGAACATCTCAATCCCCACTCTACCAAACATGCTTTACTCAGTCTTAGGTGATTACTGTTAATAGCATCATCCTTGTAGTGAGTGATTCAGGATAAGAAACTCAGAATCTTCCTTAAGTCTTCTTCTCCACACATATTCAATATATATTGTTTGTTCTATGTCTTAGTTTGTTTTGTGCTGTTGTAATAAAATGTCACAGATTGAGTAATTTATATGAGCAGAAATTTATTACCTCATGGTTCTGGAAGCTGATCAGTCCAAGACTGAGGACTGGTTATCCTTCAAGGGCCCTCTTGTTCTGTCATCCCGTGGTGGAGGGGCAAAGAGAAGGCAAGAGAACAAGAGAAGGCTGAATGAGTTTTATGACAACCCCATTCTTGAGATTACCCACTCCTGTGATAACTAATCCGTTCATGAGGCAGAGCCCCCATGACCTAATCACCACTTAAAGGTTCTCCTCTCAATACTTTGCATTGCACTGGCAAGTAAGTTCCACACACAAACCTTGGGGGACACTTTCAAGCTATCACACTCGACCTTCAAATAGACCTTGGTCTTAAGCCACCATCATCTAACCTGGATTATTAAAATTATAACCTTCCTATTTACAGTATTTTCAACATATCCAGAATGATCTTTAATATTTAAATATTAAGTTGGAATATGACCTTTCTCTGCTTAATACCCACCAACATTTTCCCATTTCATTCAATAAAAGTGAAGTACTTAAACTCAAGACGGCACTACAAAATCTGCCATCTCCAGGAGGCCAATAACCTCCTGACCCCACTCCATGACTCTCCACTTTGCACACCTATTGACCTTGGACACAAACGCATATTCCTACATCAGGGTTTTGCCTTTGCCCTTCCCTCTGCTTGGAAATCTCTTTCCCAAATATTGGCATGGCTCACTCTCACTTTCTAATTTGCCTCAGTTTCACACTCTTTGTGTGTGTGTGGTGCTGGGTATTGAATCCAGGGGCATTCTACCTCTGATCTACACCTCCAGCTGCATTTAAAATTTTTATTTAGAAACAGGATCTTGCCAAGTTGCTGAGAGCCTCACTAAGTCAGTTGCTCAGGCTGGTTTCAAACCTGCTATCCTCCTGTCTCAGCCTCCCAAGTACTGGGATTACAAGTATGTGCCACCACTCCTGGCTTCAGTGTCACCTTTTTAATGAGGCCTTGTTCAAAAATTTGCACCCTACCTCACTTTTATCACATTTCTCTTCTCCTTTTTTATTTTTACTTCAGTGAGACAAATAGTACATAGTTAGCTTACTTATTTTGTTTGAAATATCTCCTCCCACTAAAATCTAACCCTCATAAGGTTGAGTCTTTTTGTCTGTTTTGTTAATTGAGTTATCCTGGACAGCTAACATGACCTAGCACACGGTGTTCAATAAAAATTTGATGGTGTCGGGCGTGGTGGCGCATGCTTGTAATCCCAGTACTTTGGGAGGCGGAGACCGGAGGATATGGGTTCGTGGCCAGCCTCAGCTCTCTCTCTCTCTCTCCCTGTCTGTCTCTCTCTCTCTCTCTCTCTCTACTTAGTGAGGCCCTACGCAACTTCGTGAGACCCGGTTTCAAAATAAAGTATAAAAAATAGGGCCGGGGGTGAAGCGTGGAGGTAGAATGCCCCTGGGTTCAATCCCCGGTACCACACACACACACACACACACACACAAAATTGATGAATAAAGGACCAATTCATTAAAGTGTCTAGAGTGTAATATCTAGTCTCAAGTGGCTATAAGTGAATTCTTGATTAGGCACAGAGTATCTTAACTGGTGATGGTGGAAGGTCTTTTACAAAAGGTCTCAGCTGTACTCTCTCACCACTACACATAGTTGATAGTTTTTAAATGAATCTTTTCTATTTCCAAGTAGAATACTATGCACTAAGAACATCTATCCTGGATTTTGAAGGCCGTTAATTTTTTTTATCTCACAGCATTTCTATCAATATAAGTATGAATTAGAAAAAAAGGGAGATATAGGCATAAACAAAACCAAAAAGTCTTCCATTTATTTAAGAAAAAGAAGAACAAAAGTCTCAGTATCCTCAATATCTTAGTCATCATTGCCTAAACTGTCTGTTTTCCTTTGTTCCCATTTTTTTTCTTTTCTTTCCATGTGTAAAAGCAACAGATACTCAAAACAATTAAAACAATCCATAGAAAACATTTAAAATATATGAGTCTTTTAGTAGTTTCAAGGATATCTTAGAATGCTATTCTATAATAGTCTAAAAAATGCTCAAATATGGCATTCAGGAACATGATTATTTTGACAAGAGTTGCTGGTGAACAAAACAGACCCTATATGCTTATTTGAAATTTAAGCCAAATCAAATAATTGTATATATTATTTACACATTTATAAAATGTATCCTAACATACATTTTATTATTTCTTATTGTGGCTATTCCTGGTAGCATGGTTGGTAGAATTCATCTTCAGAGGAAATTTCTATTTTTCTTGTTTACATAAAAGGTAAGGGGAAAAAGATAAAAGGAGGTCTCAATAAAAAGGATGTAAGAGAACATCTCATACATCAGGATGAAATTAATAAGTATGATATTTTGAGCAAGCATAACACTAAGCTCTTTATGAGTATTACTTCATTTACTAATTGTAACATCTTAAGGCAGATGCTTCTTACTCCTTCCTTTTTAAAAACAAATATGAGAAACAAGGCATAAAAATGTGTTCAGAATCAAACATAACAAATAAATGGTGGAGCCAGGTCTTGAATCCAAGTGATTTGACCTCAAGATTCATGCCTTGAACCCTTTAGACGTATCTCATAAGACCTGTCTCAATGAGATCATGTATGTAAGAGGCAGAGTATATTTACAGACAGAAAAAGCACTACTTAAATATTAGCTATTACACTTATAAACCCTGGTATGGGCTGGGCGTGGTGGCGCACGCTTGTAATCCCAGTACTTTGGGAGGTGAAGACTGGAGGATCCGGGTTTGCGGCCAGCCTCAGCTCTCTCTCTCTCTTTCTCTCTCCCTCTCCCTGTCTCTGTCTCTCTGTCTCTCTCTCTCTGTCTCTCTCTCTCTACTTAGTGAGGCCCTCCGCAACTTCGTGAGACCCGGTTTCTAAATAAAGTATAAAAAAAAATATGGCCGGGGGTGAAGCGTGGAGGTAGAATGCCCCTGGGTACCGCAAACAAAACAAAACAAAACAAACAAAACAAAACAAAACAAAAAACCCTGGTATGCATTCTTTCTTCCCTTGGATACTTTAATGGAAAACTTCTAAAAATTATATAAAACGTAGAGGAAAGAAAAGGACAATTTGATAAAAGCTTATCCAATTAACAATGAGATTAAATGATCTTTTACTGCAAATATCATTGATTTCAACATATGGATAAGGTGACTGCTTTTTATACCAGAGCGGTAAGCCTAGAAGTGGTGTGATTTACATTTCTCCCTAGGTTTGCTAAAGTAATGTCTGCCCACATAGCATGCTATAATAATGTATCACCCTCTTGGATTTGCATTATGACTCAGTGAATTAAAATCTTGATATGCAGGTCATCCCTCTTAGCTGAAAGTGATACTGAATTAACCCATGCCTGATAGTGAAATAGTTCCTTGATGCTATGTGAATGACAAATAGCATCTGGAAAAATTTATCTCAGGTCTCTTCCCTTGTTGTCTTTTATATCTATCTATCTATCTATACATATATCTTGTGTGTGTGTGTGTGTGTGTGTGTGTGTGTGTGTGTGTATTTTAAAAAATTTTTTTTGACACTAGGGATTAAACCCAGGGGCACTCTACCTCTGAGCTACACCCCCAGTCCTATTTTTTATTCTTTATTTTGAAACAGGGTCTCACTAAGTTGTGGAGGGCCTCACTAAGTAGCTGAGGCTGGCCGCGAACCCTGATCCTCCTGTCTCAGCCTCCCAACTACTGGGATTACAATCGTGCACCACCACACCTGGCTGTTGTCTTTTAATATTAAAAGGCAGCAGCTTGCATATTCTATAATAACTTTTCCCCTCTATTTGTTCCTGACCTAGAGTTAATGTTATGTAGAATTTTCAGACCCCCATCCTAAGTGAAGATACATTTCAAACATGTTTTTAGACTAGCCAATGAGCCACTCATCCTTCCCTGTTATATACTATACTTAAACATCTTAAATTACAAAGCAACTTTGTTAGAAGAATCCTGTTGAATCACCTTAATAATTCTATAATGCTAGTGAGGGATTTGTCTGATTTTCTTTCATGATTAGTTGTAGGCGGTGGTGTGCTGTTAAGTGTTTCACAGCCAGTTTTTCGGGTGGGGGGAACTTGATTTATAGCATTTGCAGATTTTTTTTTTTTTTGTAGTACCAGGGATTGAACCCAGGGGCGGTCTACCTCCGCGCTACACCCCCGGCCCTATTTTTTTATACTTTATTTTGAAACCGGGTCTCACGTAGTTGAGGAGGGCCTCACTAGGTAGAGAGAGAGAGAGAGAGAAAGAGAGAGAGACTGGGAGAGAGAGAGAGAGAGCTGAGGCTGGCCGCGAACCCGGATCCTCTGGTCTCTGCCTCCCAAAGTACTGGGATTACAAGCGTGCGCCACCACACCCAGCATTTCTGTGGTTTTTAATATTCCCATTGTGTCTGGCTTTCTCCCAAAGATGTCCATGTTCTAATCCCTCGGACCTGAGAATATATGTGGTTACATGGCAAAAAGAGAAATAAGTAAGATGAAGATAATATTGCGAATCAGCTGACTTTAAAACAAGGAGATTCTCATGGTTTATAGATGAATCCAATGTAATCGGAAGGTCTCTTGAAGCTGGACATGGTGGCTCGTGTCTGTAATCCCAGTATTTGGGAGACTGAGACAGGGGGATCACAGGTTTAATACCTTCCTCAGCAACTTAGCTAAATTCTCAGGAACCTAGAGAGAACCTGTTTTAAAATAAAAGATAAAAAGGGCTGGTGATGTAGCTTGGAGGTACAATGTCCCTGGGTTTGACTTCTAGTCTCTCTCTCTCTCTCTCTCTCTCTCACACACACACACACACACACACACACACACACACTCTTGAAAATGGAAGAGGGAAGCAGCAGAAGAAATTTGGTGGTGTGACTGGAAGAATGGTCTAAAAAAATGCAATGCTGCTGGCTTTGAGGATGGAAAGGGGGGCGTGAGCCAAAGAATGTAGGTGGCCTCCAGAAGCTGAAAAGCTATTGAAATAGATTCTCCTAGAGCTTCCAGAAAGAAATTCAGCCCAATGAGACCTGACAGACTTCTAGCCTACAGAACTATATAAGATAATAAATATGTGTTGTTTAAAGACACTAAATTTGTGATAAATTATTATAGAGACAAGAGGAAACTAATAAATCCAAGGTGACCAGGGTCCAGGTACTATCTTAGCATCACAGGTTGGGAATAGATGAGAATAGTGGGCTCTTGGAGTGAGCTAACTTCAGCACACTACTGGGTGGACTCAAATAAAAGAATCTTTTTTTCACTTTTTACTTATATTTTATAGTAGTGTATAAGATAGGTAAAAAGGTGACTAGTTGAAAACAGCAAATTATAATTAAGCTTTTTAAAAAATTCATTTCTTTAAAGGACCTAAGGCAGCTAGGTAGGAAGTGAGCGATAGGGAGGGAATAGGAAATGGGACAGGGGTTAGCATCAGTTGAATCACTCCTTTTTTTCTTTTTTGCAGTACTGGGGACTGAACCCAGGGGCATTCTACCGCTGAGCTACACTCCCAGCCCTATTTTTTTATTCTTTATTTTGAAACAGGGTCTCACTAAGTCGTGGAGGACCTCACTAAGTAGCTGAGGCTGGCCGCAAACCCAGATCCTCCAGTCTCAGCCTCCCAAGTACTGGGATTATAAGTGTGCGCCACCCCTCCCGGTTCAGTTGAATCACTTCTGAGTACGCCTTTTCATGTGTTCAATGGCACAAATTTCCCATGGAATTGAGCAAAATATATCTGTAACATGATTTTAGATTTTTACATGAATTTGAAAGCTTCTGACCTTCAATGAGATTAAAAATATTTTGACCAGAAGCCAAAGTAATTTTTTAAATTAAAAAATCTCCCAAAATCAAGGAGGAAAAACCATGGGGTTTGGAATCATATAGACCTTGGGTCTATGGGTAGTCACTCATTAGATATTATCTTTGGAAGTTTGTTCCTCAGAACTCTCTAGAAAATAGAGCCTGAGACAAGGCTTGTGGGTAAAGTAGTTCATTTGCAATGAAGAGTGATGAAGGGGGTACTGAAACAGACCAATAACAGGATGGGTTGTTATGTTGTTTATCACTATGGATGACTGGTGTTTAATGTTACAAGACTCCTAAGAAGCCTTATAGATTCTTCATAGAACTCTCTGCCTAGAGAATGGAGTAGACATATTTATCCCTTGGCTTCTGCTCCACCATTGTTCAAAGATGGTGCCAAAGGCATTAATTCCTCTACTCTCTTGAGTTGTGCATGAGTGCCAACTGCACTTAGATCTTTTATAGGATTGGAGAAGTAAGGGTGCTTAGCGCCTGTCCAAGGGAAGATGTACAATGTGCTATTAGGTTGCATTTATACAAAGCTGGTCAAAGCTTGTCTGGAATTGATTGCTGCAGCAGTGGCTGAATAAGAGATGAAACTGACATCCTATAGGTGATATGGGCATTTTACTCGATGTTTTACCTCTGAACTACACCCCAGCCCTATTTTATTTTTTATTTTTGAAACAGGGTCTTACTAAGTTGTTGAGGGCCTCGCTAAGTCGCTGAGGCTGGCTTTGAATCTGCGATCTTCCTGTCTCAGACTCCCAAGTACTGGGATTACAGGCATGCACCAACACACTCAGCTTAAACCATTTTTAATATATCAATATTATGTCATTCTGGTACATTTGCCTAATCTTATATTTCAACTAAAATTGCCATTCAAAAACAACACACAACCCCACCTCTCTCTATATATATACACTTTTTCAACAACACATTTCCATCAGAAAAAGTGGTGCATCTAAGTATGCTGACATGTTAGGTATAATTCCACCAAGGTATCTATTCATTAAGTTTAGAAGCTATACTCTGGCAGAAAGACATGTATTTGGGGACATTTGTCCAGGGGAGAGAGAAAGTGATTGCCACTTTCAACTCACTTTCAATTCAGAAATTCCAAAAGTGCTATGAAATGGTAGAGGGCTGGGGAGAAGGAATATATGAATTGAGTAATATGTTTCTTTTTTAAAATCCAGAATCTGACTTCCAGCCAATCAGGATCCCCCCCCGTCGGCACCTCCCAAAACGTGGCCATGGATTTACTATTTCTGATGGTAATAATACCTACGTGTAAATCCTACTTGTCCCCTTACACACATCTTGCACTTGGGTTTTCTGTATATCCATAAGAACAGGATCTAAGTCTGTTTTACTCATCATCATATCTCCAGGGCCTGACTGTCTTGTATGTAATAGACCTGCAAGTATTCACTGATTGAATATATTGAACATAATGTGATTGCAGAGACTTTTGATATATGGACATTTTCTCAGTGATAGTGTAATTTCATTTGTAGATGATAACTGGATTTTGAATGAATGTTTAGAAGTGGAAAGTCAAGTACTTATAGGTTATTAAAATGAAAATAAAATGTAGTAAAATGTTTTTGTAAGTACCTAAGGGATCATATATAAAACAGAAATGAAATAGCTGTCGAAGAAACCCTAATTACTGACAGTTGTTTACCATGTAGACACCTTATATGATGTTTCTAGATGGAAGCTATTAATTCAAATTACTCTAGAAAAATAATGTACATAAGCATTTATAGTTTATCATTATAATGTGGTGATATAACCCCTCTTTTTTTTTTACTAGAATTGCACAGTGCCTAACAGTGAATAAATTTATAGACTTGTTTTTCATATTGAAGTAAATGATTATGAGATGAAGTATCCTTTTTTTAGTTTCCTTATTCCAGGCAAATAAAACAAATGACCTGGTGGAGAAAGAGAATAAGTTATAGCATGGAGAAATAGAAACTTTGCCCGTTAATCATTTTTAGGCTCAGAAACAAACAAAATATATTGGCCAGTATTGGTACAAAAATAATTTTTATTCTAGTTCTAAAATCAAGTTTCAAAGAAGCATGATTTTGAGTTCAAATAAATGTTGCCAGGAGAAGAAAATTACTATGGTATTTACTGGTACATCAATATGTAGATATGATCACAGATCACAAATAAGTGCAAGAAATGCAGTACAATTTATTTATTACAATGCAGTGAGAATTAGTTCACTGGTTAAAAAAACAGAGGGACATTTTGGCTAATTTATATTGCTTCTTGAAAGCACAAACCTTATAACATATTGTATGATAAAAGAAATGCTTATAAAGCAAAAAACATGCAGAATATTGAATAATCAGACTGCTAGGGCTAAAAAATGAAGCCCAAGGAATTAAGGGGATTAATTTTGCTCCTGCTTCTCTAATGGATAGGGAGGGGGAGAGAAGGGACTTGTATTTAAATGTGCAGGGCTATTTACATGGGTTATCTCGCTTTTTATCTCCACCTTAGTCCTATTGGGCTGCCACTACCTTTCTCATTTCCATATAGGAAAAATAAGATTCAGAGAGGCTGGTTGAATAAATGATTAGAAGTCATGCTACTAGCTTACAAGAGCAGGTATTTGATTCCAAATCTACATAGCTCCCACATCCATTCTGTTGCTACTTTTCTGTGCTCCTTCTCTAGCAATATAAATCTTTCTACTTGATGCTATATTGTTGGGGTAGCCCATGAAGAGATTCAGCTATTTCGATTCCTAAAGTCATTGGCAATATATCTGGCTTTACTAGTCTGCAACCCTGATGAGAGGGCCTTAACTTGTTGTTTTTCATTGTCTTTGAACCATTTTTAACATATTTTAACAGTTGAGCAAACTAGAGCACTGAGGCTAAGTGCATTACCTTTGGTAGGAAGACTTGAATCACTAGGGAAGTTTTTTGGGAGGAGAGCAGAAGGGAAGTTTTCTGTAAGGAGGTCATGTAAACAGAAACCTGAAGGGTAGGAATGAGTTGGCCAAGGGAAGAGCTGGAAGAACAGCTTTACAGCCATAAGTGTCAAGTAAAGACACTGCAGTTCATCAGAAGGACCAAATGAAGCCCATGGGGTTAGAGGGAAGCCATGTGGAAAATTTGCACAAAAAGAGGTGGGAGAGGAGATAGGAGTCAGGTCACATAAGAAGTTTGAACTTTACTCTGACAATAGAAAGATTTTTGTTCAGGAAGTAATATAATCTGCTTTGTATTTTCTAAAGAACTGTCTGACTACTGTTTGTAGATTGAATGGAAGATGGCAAGAGTGGAAGTAGGAAACTAGTTAGGAGTCAATTTAACCTTTTTTTTTTTTTTTTTGGATGATGCTGAGGATTGAATCCAGGGTCTTGTTCACACTAGACCAGCTCTCTGCCACTGAGCTACTTCCCTGGCCCAAATTTAACAATCTTGATGAGACAATGGTACTTGGATTAGGGTGCTGGCAATAGGGATGGAGAAAAGAAGATGGATTTTTAGATATAATGTGGAACTTGTAGCAATAGGACCTGATGATAGATGGAGTAGGAAAAGAAAGAGAAGAATAAAGGATGACTATTTTCTGACTTGATCAATGGAATGAATACAAGTACCATATTATTGATCTATGTAAATCTTGGAAAGAAACAAAATTAGTGGGAAAAGTCATGAATTATGCTTGGACAGGTAGTTTGATCTATTTATTAGACATCCAAATGGGTGTATCAAAGAGGCACTTGGTATATGGGTCTGGAACCCTGGAATGAAGGCTGGGATGGAGATTATACATTTATGAGACACCAAAATATTGAATGGTATTAAAGCATAGGGACTGATTAAGACCACCTAGAGAGAGTGTGTGTAGAAGAGAAGAAGTCCCTGAATAGATCTAGAGGAGTTCCGACACTTTGAGATTTTGTAAAGAAAAAGAAACAAACAAACAAAAAAAGAGACTGAAAAGGTGCTGGCAGAGAAAATGTAGTGTAATGGACCTTAAGTGAGGAGATTGTTTCAAGAAGGCACACTGGTGGTGGGTTATGGTGCTATTGCTGCTTTAAAGTTCAATAAGAGAGCTGGGTGTGGTGGCACATGCCTATAATCCCAGTACTTGGGAGGCTGAGACAGGAGGATCACAAGTGTGAGGACAGTCTCAGCAACTTAGCAAGACCCTGTTTCAAAATAAAAAATAAAATAGGGCTGGGGGTGCAACTCAGAGGTAGAAGGCCTCTAGGTTCAATCCACAGTAACACACACCCCCCCCCACACACACACTCAATAAGAAAAAAAGCACAAAATAGCTACCAAATCTTACAAATGCAAATCATGACAATAACAATCGCTGTGGAGTAGGTTGAGGAATGAGTGGAAAATAAGAAAATGGAGACAGTGAATATAGATAAAGGTCTCCAGGCATAAATTAATCATATTAAAAAGTAAACAGTTGTAACATAATTAAATTTCAACTTAATATACTTCAGTAAATGAAAAATTTACCAGTTTATAATTACATTACTTATCTTTAGATGGAAATTAATTAATGCCAGATGATAGTGAGCATGGAACCTAGAAAAGGAGGCCAAAGTCCAGGAATCTAGTGCTGTTAGTCCAGCAGGCTCAAAGGGAGGGTGACAATGACAATGAATCTGTAGGGAAGAACTGTTTTCATTACCAAGAGCTGGCTGTTGAAGGGCAAGGAGAATTCTTCAGATATCACTATTGTTTGATGTGGATATTTGTATGATGCCAAACTGACATCACATAGAGCACAACCTGACCATAGAGGGAAAACAGTTTATCACTCCCCAAAGCCAGTGGCTTTTTGACCATTTTTGAGTTAAGTTTTCTATTTGAAGGTAAGGGTATTTTGATTGCTGCCTATTCATCCTGCTGGAGAGGGAAGGATCCCCTACCCTAAATATTACAAAATGGCTAAATACATGATACCTGACACCAGGACCTTGGGGCCCAGTTAGGTTTAAAGTTGTCAGAACAGCATATAAAATGTTAGGCCGTATAACAAAAAGGGTCCAGCTTCATTCTTTTGCATGTGGTCATCTAGTTGTCCCAGCACCATTTGTTGAGAAACTTGTTCTTTCCCCACTGAATGGTCTCGGCACCCTTGTTGAAAATCATTTAATCTAATGATGTATAAGTTTATTTGTAGACTCCCAATTTTATTCTTCTGATCATATGTCTATCTTGGTTCCAATATGGTTTGGATCTAGAATGTCCTCCAGAGTCTCATGCGGGCAGAGGTGGAGCTTTTGGGAAGTGATTGGATCATGAGGCCTCTGATTTCATCAGTGGATTAATCCATTAAAGGCTGAGCAAACTACTGGGAGGTGGGACCTAGTTAGAAGAAGTAGGTCACTGGGGACATGCCCTGAAATCATTTATCTTCTCTCCGTTCCCTTCCTCTCCCTTTGCTTCCTGGCTGTCATGAGCTGAGCAGCTTTCTTTGCCACACCCTTCCATCATGATGTTCTGGCTCATCTCAGGCCCAGAGCAATGGAGCTGACTGACCATGGACTGAAACCTCTGTAACTATGAGCTAAACTAAATCTTTCCTCCTTAAAGTTGTTTTTCTCAGGTATTTGTCACAGCAACAAAAGACAGACTGACATACAGACCCACACCGTCTTGATTTATATAGCTTTTTAATAACTTGGTGATCAGGATGTGTGAGTCCCTCTATTTTATTCTTTACTTTCAAGATTGTTTTGACTAAGTATTCCATACTTTTTTTGAGGTCATATTGGAATCTTATTAATGTAAGTATGTTCACATAGAAAAAGAACATAGCTATTGTAGACGAAGGAAGGTTTTGTTTCTATTTTATAGATATTTATAAGCAAGAAAAGTAGCTTTAAAAAGGAGGCACTTAGAATGATAAAGGAGAAACTTTCTTTGAAACAAAATTAGTCCTGGGTGATGAGGTGATAGTGAAGGGAGAGACATCCAAAAAATATAGCCCTTATATCCTTATATATTGAACTCAGTTTAAGAGTTGAGAGAGTAATGAGTTTTATTCCCTAAATATATCAAGGTACAGGTAGGATTGCACTTTCCTGTACCTTGAGGTGACTGACATCAGCTAATGATATGTGACCAAAGCGACATTAGTCACTTCTAGATAATAGCTGTAGGAGCCAGGGTACATCTGGCCATTTTCTCTTCTTCCTCCCTTGGAACATGGTAAAATGTAAGTGGACTTCCTTTGGTTAGGTTTCTGAGTGAGGATGATGTAGGCAAAGGCTACTCCTTATCTCCTACCCAAGCTTACCCAGAGTGGACATGTGGCATGACTGAGAAATAGACCACTGTTGCTCTAAGACACTGAATATTTGATTATTACCAAATTTGTTACAAAAGCATAGTCAAGTCTATTATATAGAAAATTGGTACTCAAAAGTAGGGCTTTCATAACATGGAAATCTAAAAAATGTGGTATTGACTTTAAAATCTGAAGATAGCTACATGTGATTGCACCACTCCTGTAAGCCTAGTACTTGGGAGGCTGAGACAGGAGTATCCTGGGTTTACCGCCAGCCTCAGCAACTTAGCAAGACTCAGAAACTTAGTGGAATCCTGTCTCAAAAGAAAGAATAAAAAGGGCTGGAGGTATTGCTTGGAGGTAGAATGCCACTGGGTTCAATCCCCAGTATCATACACACGAAAAAAGAATTGAAGATAGTCTGGAAAAAATGCTTATTGGAGCCTGGAAGGATAATAGTCTGTCTACTATTTTTACAAAACTTGGGGGAAATCTTGCATGCCATGATTTAGAAGGAAAATCATGAATCAAATGAACTTATAATTCTTAGAAATGCAAGATAGCTCCTGTTGATTGCATTTGACAGGCATTTCAAGATAGAGACATGCTCAGAAAAGAATTGGTCTGCTTATAAGCAAGAATTAAAGGAAATAGAGTAAGTCTAGAAATTCAGAAACTTTCAGGATTAGGGCTGCTTCCCAACCCCAAATAGTAAATACAAAATGACAAGGCTGTTACAATTCACCCATGTGATAAGTATCAAACCAAGTATTGCTCATTATAGCCATTCCTAAACCTTGTAAATGCCTTAAGGAAGCATTCGGTAAGTCCTCTAAATCGAACAACATGGCTCAGTAAAAAGATTAAAGGGGTTATATTTTAGTCTTGATAGGATTATAGAATGCTAATTATTTTGGAAAAAGATGTGTCATAAAAACAAAACAAAGAAACAAACAAAACAACACATCAAAGTATGTCTAGTAGTGAACTATGACTATGCCCATAGTGGTTCTGATAAGTCATTAGCTTGGAGCAAAATATATATATTTTTTATAAATATATAAATAAAATATATATATATATTTTTTCTCCTGCCTCTAGATGCCCCTAATGCCATCTAGGGGCAGGAGAAAGCAACTCAGACTCCAAGGAGAGTATGTATCTTGGGTGCCAACTTTGTAGGTGACTGAAGACACTATGGACAGGGAAGAATATTTCAGAGGGTAGAGCCAGGGACTATTAAGAAAAATGGGCATGGTGTTATTTTCAGGAAGTAAAATCAGAGCCTAATTAACAATCCTGTTTTAACTTATGTAAAAAGATTCTTTCCATTCTGCTCTGCAGATTTCATAACTGCTAGGAATTGGTGCCTGCTAAGTTTGTCTCCCATGTTTTCACTTTCTGAATGTGAGTGCTTATTTGGGCACTCTTGTTTTGCTTCACTGTTGTATAGCGAGTTTGTGGAGTAGATAACTTGCCTTTTTAGACTCTTTGACCAATGGAGGTCACAGGCAGGATATGGCCACATCACTCAGAGATCTTGAACTCTGAGCTTCATGCTGTGACTTTTGGATTGTTTCTATGGGAAGGTGGTAAGTATATTTGGCTTGTTGAAGAAAAATAAGCAGGATATTTGGTGAAGTGTAGGGCGTATTATGGTACTCATTATTACTGTTCACCAAATCTTTCCAGTTCAGTCTTTTTGGGGGGGTAAATGGTAGGATTGTATTTTCTTGTACCTTTGAAGTTAGATGGGACCATGTATCTTACATTGGTTAATAAAATGGAAGCGGTAATATGTCCTTCCTGGGAAAAATTTTAAGAGCTAAAGTATGACTTGCTACTACTCCTGCTTCCTGGCTTGGCACATAGAGGTAGAGCCTCTTTCTGCTTGTGGTTCTGTGAGCAAAAACCCCAGCTGACCTGTAATAAACTATAGTGAGGGCATCGCTATTACTGCAGAACAACCTAGCTTGTCCTGACTAATACAATAGTCTGTGGTTTAGCAGCTCTTGGAAACTTTTTTTTTTTTGAAATTCTGCATACATAAAGTCAGTGGATCTCATCTTTGTTACAATCTTAACCTCTCTTTCAAAAAGGTTTAGACTCCAGTAGATCATTTAGGCACCGTTGGAAATAACCTTGTATTGAATCTTGTGGCTGTAGCTTCTGAGGTATTGACTGACCATCCTGACATTACCAGTCAATGCAAGGGTTCCTGCCTTAGGTGGGTTTAGTCTAAGTCAGAAGAGCTGAAACTCAGGACAACGCCTGAGAAATGGAAACCTTCTGCCACCTAACTTTAGAGTAAGTGAATTAGTAGCAACTGGAACTAGCTTTACAAAACCAGATTCAGTCTGAGAGTAGGGACGAGTTATCATCACTTTAGCTGAAAATAAGAAAGGAGCAGCTCGTGTGACAATTAGTTTGTTTTTATTATTTTTACATTTAAAATGGGATTTAAATACAAATGTACACATATCACATTACATATCCCATTACAATTTACATTGCTAAATTCTTTAGTAGTTATCAAACTAATATTTATTGATATTTGATGCTTTATATAGAGAATAAAAATTCTACTGTACTTGCTATGTAAATTAGTCCAAAGCAATTTGGTTGTTACCCTCAGCTATAAACAGAGATGACAAATTCAAGCTGATTTAGGAAATTATTTAATCAGTGAGAGACAAAATGTGTGCAAACACAAATGAAATGTCATATTGTACAAATCAATTTCAGACTGAAATAATATAATTTCTATATTCAATTTGAGCTTCCTGTAAACATTAACAATGCAAAGTCAAAAGAACATCTGTATGTCTATATTATATTGTGATATTATTTTTCAACAATATATTAGTATGTTATAGAAAAATGAGATTTCATATGTAAAATTTTACCAAAATAAAACTCAAGAAAAATCCACAAGATTATATATTTTCCATCAATTAAGTTTATTGCATATTTACTTTATATATTGATTTAACACTTAAATTACATATACAAAAAATGAAAGTTAACATGTTTATCACTATGTACTGGCCTTGTGTAAGGTACTTTCTTTTTTTATCTTTACAATCAGCCTATGAGGTAGGCACTATCACTATTATTTTATTATTCCACTTTTAGAATAAAGAAACAGAGACTTAAAAAAGTTAAGTAACATGCACAAGATTATAATGCTGATGATTGGTGAAGTTGGAATGAACCCCTGTCTTTCTGACTGAAAGACTCATATTCTTTTGTTTTTTAAGGAAAATAAGAGGTGTATTTAGGAAGTGTGTGTGTGTTTGTGTGTGTGTGTGTGTGTGTGTGTGTGTGTGTGTTTGTGTGTGTACAGTAAAAAAAGATTCTGTGATAAAGGGAGTGGCATTCCAGAGAAAGCGTTGGGTTATGAGAGGGAGATTCCAGAAAGGGCTGCTTCCCAGGGTAAGAAATGGCATGGGACAAAGAGGTCAAGCTCCAGAGAGAAAGAATCTGAAGCAGTTGGCTTCCAGGAGTGGAAAATGGCCAAGACTCATATTTTTATGCTAAATTCTCCTTTGCCTCCTATAATATTCTCACACTAATTTAATTACATTCTATTTAGTTGTGCGAGTAATAAAGAGAACACAAAAAAGTAAAAACTTCAGGTTAATTCTACTCTTTCAAATGGAAATTTTATATGATTTTTTCCCTAGTGCACATTTAAAAATGTCAATAGATAAGTTAATAAGATGTCTTGTCCTAAATTTGCTCTACGAATGTTGAAAACTTCAATGAGATTGGTAGGAGATAGAAAAATTGTCCATTATAACCTAGACTTTTTTTTTTAAACCTGGCTTGTAAAAGGGGTAACTTGCATTGATTTAGGAGGACAGTTTCTTTTTTCTGGAGAAAACGACTCTCGGCTCTGTTGTTATGTGTAACTATCAATGAAGTTGGAGGAGTTTGGGAATCTGTGGCTGTAAGGGGCTAAGCTGTCTTGTCAGGTGAATCGTTTCTTGTGGAGGAGTGGAGAGACTTGCTGTGGTGCAGAAAGTGCTTCCTATGTGTGTAAGTGGAACTGTGCCTGCTAACTGGCTTGCTGAGCCTGCACGCTTGCTTCATTAGCAGTTGACAGGTGATCTACACCTGACAATGGGAAGAGCCAATTCACTGGACAGACACTTACTAAGCATCATCTACGGACCAGACGCGGTTGGAGGTGCTAGAATATAGCAGTGAAAATAATACAAAAAGCTATATAGTTTATATTCTAGTAGAGGGAGGGAGGCAGAAGACAACAACAACGTATCAAATACTGTTAAGTGCTCTGGGAAAAATAAAATGAAGAAGGAGATACGGAAGACTTTTGGTGGACTTATAATTTCACGTATTTATGTAGAAATATCTTCAAACTTTTAGAAAAAAGTCCAGGAATGGTATAAAAACCTTCTGTTTTCATGAACTATTTTAGGGTAAGTTGTTATCATTCCTGAGTACTTTACTAACAACATGGACTTTCTCCTACATAACCTTAATACAGCCATCAAAATCAAGAAGTTAGCCATTTCTCAAGGATCTTTGGATTCCTTAAGTAATGAATGATATTTGATATTCGAAAACTAAGTCCTGAGTGCCAGGTGTGCTTGTTGCTAATGAGGTCTTTCTGCTCTCATGTCTTCTTACTGGACAGGGCTGGGATTATATGTATGAATATACACAAAGTTATATACACATTCATTTCTATATCGATGCATACTGAAATCATGAGTTAAGAGCTATAGCATCTAATTCCAATCTACCACCACAGGGTTCATTCTAGTTTGCTCTCTTTCTTATTTGTAACTCCCCTTGTCCATAGTGAGAAACTTGGCTGCTATTACCTTAACATATTTGCATCCTCTCTGAATGGAGTCAATCTTTTGATTTTGCTACCAGCCTCCTTCCTCCTCAGGGCTGAGGTCTTCTCTCTCTGCCTGCTTTATCCTGTTTAGACTCCATCATCCCATTTCAAGTTTCTTTTGCTAGTTGGTCTCTGCACTGCTGGCCTCTTCACTTCATGGATCTGACACAATGCACAGGGTTGTCCTAACCCATCCTCACCTTGCATGAATGGCTACCTTGCTGGGCTTTTGGGCTAAATTATTTAGGAAAGCAGGAAGAATATGGAGTTGCAAGTTAAATACAATAGTAGGGTAACACCTTGCTAAGAGTACATTTGAGATTATAGATCAGAGGGAGGAAATGGATCATGTGGGTCTTTGGGGAAGAATAATCTGGGCAGAGGGACCAACACATACAAAGGCCCTGTGAAATAATGATGCTTCATGTGTTAAAAGTAGGGTGCCAGCCGGGTGTGGTGGCACACACCCATGATCTTGGTACTTGGGAGGTTGAGACAGGAAGATCAGAAGTTCGAGGCCAGCCTCAGCAACTTAGTGACACACAGTTTCAAAATAAAAATAAAATAGGGCTGGAGGTGTAGTTCAGAGGTAGAATGTCCCTGGGTTCAATCCCCAGTATTCCCCCCACCACACAGTAGAGGTCACATCACTGCAGCACCATGGACAAAGGAGAGAGAAGTAGATGAGGTCAGTAGAGAGGTTCCAGAGGGCCAGACTCTATAGGGCCTTGTAGACCATTGTATGGTCTTGGCTTTTCTTTAAGTGAGCTGGGGTGCCACAGGAAGATTGTGAGCTGTGCAGTGATCTAATTTGACTTGTGAATTGGATTTAAAGGATTACGCAGGTTCTTGTGTTGAGAGTAGACTGTATGTGTGTGGTCGCAGTGGGTGGGGAGAGGGAAGTTGAAAGCAAGAATGCCCACTATTGGGGTAATTAGAAGAGAAATTATATTAAGTGTGATAGTTGTGGAGGTGGTGGGAATTGGTCATGTTTGGGGCATATTTTGAAGATAGAACTGATGGGATTGCTGATGGTTAGATGTATAGTATAAAAACAAAAAAGGCAATGGTAGCTTTAACAATGATGGTTAGATGTAGAGTATAAAAATAAAACCGGCAATGGTAGCTGATTGGTAGGATGCTTATCATTCACTGAAATGGGGCAGCTTGTGGGAAGAGTAGGTTTTGGGGAGAATAGTAAGAGTTTTGTGTTAAGTATTTTAAATTTGAGTGTCTATTGGGTGTTAAAAGGGCATATTTAATATGCAGTTAATATGTCTGGGGTTTGGGGGAGAGAAACTTTGGGAAATTTCATAGTATAGATAGTATTTAATTTTTTTTAAACCATGTAGTAGATGGGAAACTGTAGGATGGGAGAAGACAACAGGAATGAGCTTTGGGGCATGGAAACACTTAGAATTTTTAAGTATGAGGAGAAACAAACACAAAAAAGATAGCAAGATAGCTGGAAGTGACTAGGGAGGTAGGAGTAAAACACGGAGGTGTTCTAGAAGCTGAATGAACAACCTGTTTCAAGGAGAAAGGTAATGCTGCTGATTAAGCAGGTAAGAACTGAGATACAGTGATATGGAGGTCATTGCTGAAGAGAGCTGCTCAGTGCAATGGTGGGAACATAAACCTGATTGGAGTTGGTGCAAGAAAGCATGGAAAAAATAGAACTGGGGAAGCAGGGTATCAGCAAACTTGAATTCTGACATAAAGAGAGCAGTGAAGGGCAGAAGTAGTTGGCATAGAAGGTGGGGTCCAGATAGTTTATTTAGCAGAGATGGGAAATATTAAAGTATGTTTTCATGCTGATGGAAAAGATCAAGTAGAGAGAAGAAAATAGCAGGAGCATATCCTTTATGAGGTGATAGTGAATAGACATATGGAGAGGATTAACCTTATTAGAAATGTGGAAAATACATCTATGGCAGTAAAGGAGAAGGCAGACTATGTGGACACAGAAAGAGGTGGTGGTCATCCATTGTCATGAAAGTGTGTGGGCATTCTCTCCTGATTTGCTTTCATTTTTCAGGTAAGTAGGTAGCAGTGTCATTATCTGAGACTGAGATTGGTGAAGATATTTTTAGGAGTTTGAGAAAGAAGGAGGCATAAAATACTAATTTAGGAAAGAAGAGAAAAGAATATACTAGAATGTAGTTGCTGGGGAGCGAAGCACCTTCTTGAAGTTGTGGTCATACATTCAAAGCGATTGATCAATTGGAATGGTAAGGTGTGTGTGTGTGTGTGTGTGTGTGTGTGTGTGTGTGTGTGTCCATTCACAGTTAGTGGAGTGGATACAGGCACAGGATGGGGAGGCTAGTCTATAGACGGCAGGAGGGGAGCCAGGGAGTTGACAATATATTCAAAGAATGGACACAAGGATGCAATGATGCAATTTAATCTGGGCAAGTAAGAAAGTCAAGATTTGAGTTGGGAAAGGGACAGTGAATGGTGATAGGATCAACGGACTATAGGTTTCTATGAGAGCAAAGCATTATGAGAGTCAGAAAACTGGAAGGAGTAGGCTGGAGAGTTAAAAGGTCATGGTTAGTGAGTGGAATGTCTGAAACTGAAATCGTGAGTGTCTGCAATTATTAGTGATAATGATGTATGACTATGGGAAGTGATTGGTAAAGTATGATAGAAGATTAGAAGAGAGGAGATCAAATAACTAAAACAGGAATCACTTGTGGAAGCTGAAATCATCAAGAATTGTGACACAGATAGTGTTGGAGACAGTAGACAGTGTGTCAAAAGCCCGTTTCTGAAGGCATTAAGAGGAGTGACCTGGAGGTCAATAGATAAACACAAACCAGAGGCATGGCCTAACCTGAAAAGAATAAAGTTAGGTTCCATTTTTAGGAAGAAGAATTGGAGAATGGTCTGGAGGTAACAGTCAAGGAGTAAGAAGGACAACTGCATCACAAAACACTGTTGTTAGAATTTTATCCTGAAATTTCTTCACAAAAGAGTGTTGGTTCAGAAATATCTAATCTGAATTTATGATAGATTTCAAATACTTATAAAGTCCTAAAATATAAGGTTAATGTGGTCAGAGACTTCTCTTCCTCCTCTTCCTCCTTTTCTGCCTCCTCCTCCTTCTTTCTTCCTTCTTCCTTCCTTCTTCTTCCTCCTCCTCCTCCTCCTCCTCCTCCTCCTCCTCCTCCTCCTCCTCCTCCTTCTTCTCCCCCCCTCTCTAATTTGTGTTTATTGTTATATCCCAAACCCTACAACAATGCCTAGCATAAAACAAATTCAACAGATGGTTATTGAGTTGTAGAATGAGTAAATAAAAAGTGAAGAGGAAATCTTGTCTTTATGCTTTATGGGGAATTCACATCTTTAATGCTGAATGTTGAATGACCACTAAAAACACCGGGAAACCTGTATTTAGTCAAGCGATAAAATTTGAGGGGAATACAATGAAAGGAACTTGGTCTAACAAAAATATTCTTTTCAATGTTTTCCTTTACCAAAAATCCTTCTAAAAGTCAGGCGTGGTGGTGCACGCTTGTAGTCCCAGTACTTGGGAGGCTGAGACTGGAGGATCGCAGGTTCGCAGTCAGCCTCAGCTACTTAGTGAGGCCCTCCGCAACTTAGTGAGACCTTGTCTCAAAATAAAGAATAAAAAAATAGGGCTGGGGTGTAGCTCGGAGGTAGAATGCCCCTGGGTTCAATCCCCAGTACTGAAAAAAAAAATCCTTCTAAAAACAAAAACATGGAAAGTCAAAGGATCCTGATTGTATGTAGTATCTGCTCATTTCAGGCAGCAGCACTTGCCCTGGCCAGGGCAGCTGGTCCTCATTAAGGGAACTAAATTTCCTGAGATGATGTATTTGTGTGCATGTGTAATGAGTGGCAAGAAGTTTGTTACTCACAACGAGGAAGAGCCAAAATTTGTGTAGGATTTACTTAAAAAATAATATGAGTAATGTGATGATTATTCTTATTCAAACATTCTCCCTTTTTATTGAAAGAGAGAAAGCAGCAGAGTTTTAGTAAATATGTAAGAAAATGTACACAGCCTGCAGCTGTGCTGTTATCTCACACCTGTAGTGTAAATTGGTACAAACTTTCTAGAACGAAATGGACTATATATAAGAAACCTTAAATATATTCATGATTGACAACATAATTTCCTCTTTGTGATAGTGTCAGTGTTGTTGATGTAAATAGAATGGTTTATTCACCAGCCTGGTTATATATAAGGCCATATTTAGCTTAAAAAGTTCACATAATTCATGTAATTTACTTAAGATTTTTGCATGCCCCAAATATTAGAACATCTGGTAACTAACTTTTGAAGCCACCTTCAAATAAATTGTTGATAATTTTAATGTGCTTAATTTGCTAAAAGGGATGGTCTTCCCAACTCTAGGCAACAAGAGAAAGTGACTAATGCTCTAGTTTGTCTTGGTATTGTAACATTTTATCCTCCCAACACTAAGGCCTGTATCCTTGGCTATGAAGATGCCACCATCATCACTTTGATGAACTGCATCGGCCATAGTAGTTCTTTTCAGAGATCCAACTCAATCTTACATTCAGGCATGAGTGGTCCACAGTTTGGAATCCACAGTTTTAGCTGTTATGATTGCAGACTGTAACTTGTGCTTGCTGTACGGTACAAATAACAGCCACTGTTAACATTGCAGATAATCTCTTCTCTTTCAGTCTATTATTGGGATATTACGGTAATTCTTTTTTAAATGTTTAGCTATTGAACTGCATATTGCATTAGAAGCATTTCCTCATATTTTTTTGGTGTGGTACTGGGGATTGAACCCAGGGTCATTCTACCTCTGGGCTACACCCACAGCCCTATTTTATTTTTTATTTTGAAATAGGGTTTTACTAAGTAGTGGAGGGCTTCATTAAGTTGTTAATAGCTAGCCTCAAACCTCTTGTTTCAGCCTCCCAAGTATGAAAGCTTTTTTTTTTTTTTTTTTGGTGGTACTAGGGATTGAATCCAGAGGCATTCTACCTCTGAGCTCCACCCCCAGCCTGATTTTTTAATTCTTTATTTTGAGACAGGGTCTCACTAAGTTGCAGAGGTCCTCATAAGTAGCTGAGGCTGGCCGCGAACCTGTGATCCTCCTGTCTTGGCCTCCCATGTACTGGGATTACAGCTCCACCATGCCCGGCTTATATGGAAGCTTTTTGAAAACAAACCTCTTGTTTCAGCCTCCCAAGTATGGAAGCTTTTTGAAAACATTTTTTAACAGTTACAAAATATACCATTGCAGTGTATATACCACCATTTATTTATGTAATCCCTGACTGTTGGACATTTAAGTTGTTTTTGTCACTTCTTCTTTTTGAAATACTCCTATGCCAGGATTTCAAATGAAAAGATGGGAGGTTTAAATAATTGACTCTTGAGAGGAATCATTGTTGGTCATCAGAGTTGGACAAAAAAATTAAGGCATAAACTAGTCTACTGTGTGTCTAGACATATTATTATCTCCGTTATAGCTCTAGTTTGAAAACTGGATTCGGATTCAGACCTAGGGACAGGGCGAATCACAAAACAGTGGCACTGATTATATCTCACTGGCTTTCCTCTTTTTCTGGGGGCAGGGGGTTGTAGTTTCATGAAGCCAAAACAACCCATCCAGTAATTCAGTTCAGTATGGCTGCATTGTTCCAAGTCCTGCCACGATACTGATGGCTGCTAGAGGGCAGCAGAAGCCAGGGACAGGCAGGAAAAGCAGGAACTGAAACAGGCTGCAGACGCGGGTCCAGGCCTAGGGAACCATCTGTTCAGGGCAGAGATAGGAGTTTGGGTTCAAGAAGTCTGCAATAAAGATTCTAGTCAGTAACTTCAGAGGCTGAAAAAATAAACGAGTAAAAAGAGTGCTATAAAGGTGGAAGTGCATGCTCTTACCTTAGACCTTGCCACGAATGGAAAAGAAAGAATGAAAATGAGGAAGAATCACCAAGTGTAAGGCAACAGCCATGGGTTACTAGGTGTCTACGTGAAGGGGAGGATGGAGTTAAAGTTGCGTAAAGTCTGAAGTGCTTATATTCAGGAAGCGGGGTGTCTGTACCAGAATGGGGGATGTCGAAGGGGTGTGACAACAGGACTCTGACATAATCTGAGCAGACCCTCCTTTCACAGGCTACATGCAAGAGGGGCATGGGAACAACTAATGGGGCGGCATAGGAATGGGGGCAGTTTGAAGCTATGGGAAGAGGTACCATTTTAGTGCAACAGTTTCTAATTTCTTGTAGCAGAAAGTATATAGGTTCTGAGAGCTGGACTCTAAGTCTCTCTACTAGCTAATTATATGACTGTGAGCAATTCACTTCCCTGTCTTGGACTTCTGGTTTCTCATGGACAAATTAGAGGGTTGGAACCTGGATGAATTCTAAGATATGTAAGACATGTGAAATTCTAGTCAAGGGTCGATTGGTGATTAGTTTAATCAAAATCATCAACCAATGACACGGTGCAGAGTGAGGTAACTGTCCAGCATTATTCCTTCTTTAGTCTCCATAATTGTCCCAATAAGTCAGCCTGAGAGTGTTGCAGATCCACCATTTCTTTGTACATATGTGAAGAACAGAAGCCAGAAAATTCAGCCATTCACACCGTGTATTCATGTAAAAGGAAGAAGCAGCAGCAGCAACGTTTCTTAGGATTCTTTGATCCTGTTTTAAATAGACTAGTGTGTGTCTTTGTAAAATCTTTAAAGAATTGTGAAAGAATGTGCAAAAACTCATTATTGCAGCTTAAACTCTTTAGTTGTTGACACTTTGGGTCATGAAGTTAGAACGACTTTGAAGGATCTTAGGTATATTTTAGGTTTCTATAACCAGAGCTTACATTTTTGAATCCTAAAGTACTAGATAATGATAAATGCATTGTCAAAATGTTCATTATTTCTTTTCCCCAACAATCACTGTATAATTAAAAATATTCTTATTTTCAAATTTCTCTTAAATTTATTTGTAACTTTAATGGAAGTTATTAATATTTAAAAATTTACAGCTTTCAGGAAAACTTTAGTAAGTGGATAAATTTGAGAAGGCTGTTGACAGTTATTAGACTGCATTTTTTTTTTTTTGGTAGTACTGGGGATTGAATTCAAGGGCACTCTACCACTGTGCTATATCCCCAGCCCTTTTTATTTTTTGTCTTGGAACAGGATCTCACTAAGTTGCTGAGGTTGGCCTTGAAATTGCAGTTCTCCTGTCTCAACACCCCCAAGAACTGGGCTTACAGGTGTGCATCATCACACCCAGCTTATAAATATTTTTTGATAACCTATTTTCTTGTGTAAAATATTCACATTTAAAATTATCATGGACTTTAAAACTGCTTGGAAATAGAATCATATCTGCTTTTGCATCTCACATAGTACAAAAAATTCAAAATAAGATTAAATGTGATGCATAGTCAATTGATTTTTAAAGCTGGAAGATACTATAGACATTGTCTGGTACAAGTGGTCCTTGACCTTTTCACTGCCAAGGGCTCTTTTAGTTATTTTTTTCTCTAGTGATTCAACATTTTGAAAAATTTTGCCTATTTTTTCCTACCAAAAGCACTCCTTCAATGGCAATTAGGTTTTTCATTTTAAATTAATTGGAAACACACATAAGTACTGATCTCTATAACATGGGTTCAGCAATAACACCATCCTGAGATGCCAAATTCCAACCACATTAAAAATTCTGGTATTTAATACAGACTCACCATAAACAAATACATTAATTTTATTACCATTTTGAAAAATTGAAAATAGCTTGTGATCTCCTATACACCCTGGAGGACAACAGATGGTCTCTGACCTACAATGATTTGACTTGCGTTTTTTTGACCTTATGATGCTGTGAAAGCAATATACATTCAGTAGAAATTGTACCTGCACTTTAGATTTTGAATTTTGATATTTTCTGGGTTTAGTGATACGCAATATGATACTCTCTTGTCATGCTGGGCAAAGGCAGGCAGCTGCAGCTCCCAGTCAGCCATGTAATCACAAGGAGAAGCGACTGAAACTATACAAGATACTGTGTTGCTAAGCTGTGATGTTTGGCAAAATAGGTGTATTAAATGCATGTTTTTATTTCATGATGGTTTTCTTAGGAGGTGACCCCATAATATGTTGAGGAACAGCTGTACTTTTTTGCCCTAGCTCTCTTACTATGAAGATGGATAGCTCAGTTTCTCATTTAAAGTCACAGTGACAGGAGTCTAGATCTCACCAAGACAAAGCAGTCATGGAGGAGGCGGGGCTTGGTTGCCGAGGAAGGTTCCTTGGGGGTGTGGCCTTGGGGATTATATATGGTCCCTCCTCCCCGTGCTCTCTCTCTCTGCTTCTAGCTTCAGCCTCCACGATGTGAGAGCAGAGACTTTGCACGCTCTCTCTCTGCTCCCTACATCATACCCTGAGCTCTGCAGACCTCACTAGCCTAACCCAGACTGAACCCCTGGAGTCTCCAGAACTGTGAGCAAATAAATCTTTCTTCCTCTAAGTTGTGGTGGTCAGGTGTTTTGGATTATAGCAGTTGGAATGCTGACTGAAACAGTAATGAATGAAGTTCATACTTTTCATAAAAGTTGAATCTAGAAAGTTGGGTTGATTGGTTTTGTTTGTTTTTTTCTTGGATGAAGAAATCTAAGTTTAGAAGATGTTTCAGATACCAGAGTCACAGAACTAAATTCTGGATATTTTCTGAAAAAATAAGTTCCAAGATAATGTTCTTTACTCTTGTTTTCTTTTTGGAATCCTCAAGAATAGGAGTTGAGAGGTTACTTTGTTTTGGCATCATGTCAAAGTCACTGTCATTTTAGTACTTGAATTTTACTAGACACTCACTTAATTGTAAAGTAGAATGTCACTGATTTCTGATTCCATAGAAACAACATACAACAATGAGTGTATGTATTTGCTTATTATATAAGCTATTATATAAGCAGTTCCCCTGCCCATGCCCATAAATACGTACAGGTCTTTTTAGAGGTAAGGGAAGAAAACTATTTTGAGTATCTCTGAAATACCAAAGCATAGTTTATCTGCTCTTGCTCCTCAGAGAATAGGCTCTGATTTTTCCTCTTTCCCTGCACGTACATAGCCAAATCTCTTGCCATCCCTACCATGATGCCTGGGCATTCTCTACCAAGAGTTTTTTTTTAATAAAAATATCATCTTGGTGGATTAATGCAATGATATATTATCAGCCTACCCAAATCCATTTTGTTAACTAGGTTAACTACCATAGAGTATGGATGAGAAATAAGAAAGGACAAATTTGGAAGAGTAGTGAAATAAAGGATAATGGGACTCAGAAAGCCCATTAACAAGCTGTGATCACCAGAGTTATTATGAAGCCACCGGGAACCTGGAGTTGGAATCAACGCATAAATGATGATAGCAGAGTGATATAGAATGAGTCAGCAATTTTGTTTCATTCATAATTTTGCAAGTTCTATAATAGTGTTTGCACTGTGAGGCAAACTAAGAGCCTTTAAAGACAGATATTATTTGAAAGTGCTTTCAGCACTACTGACCTAGCAGTAGGACCCTCTCTGTTAGACCTTGATTTTAAAATTGCAGTTATCACCAGAGTAAAATAAAAATTTAATCTCATGTTTTCTAGGGATAAACAATTTAAACATGTTTTAGTTTTATATGAAAATATTGCTTATAGAGGGAAATCTTTAAAAACAGAACCAAGCTGGGTGTGGTGGCCCATGCCTGTAATCCCAGTACTTGGGAGGCCGAGACAGGAGGATTGCAGGTTTGAGGCCAGCCTCAGCAATTTAGCAAGACTCTCAACAGCCTAGTGAGACCTTATTTCAAAACAAAAAATATAAAGGGATAGGGGTATACCTAGGGGGGGTAGAGTGCCCCTGGGTTCAACCCTTAGTATCAAAACCAAAACCCAAAAACAAAACTAGGAACAAATAATGTTGACTAAAATCATGTAATCCTCTTTAGGAAATAGAATATTAGAGAGTTTTATAGAATTTTGTAGTATGAACATAGTTGGCTAGTGGCAAAATCTGGCCAAGAAGCAAGTTTCCTGCTTCTCATGAGATGCTCAATTCATAAGGCAGACTTTCTGGAAAACTGTAATTAAACCTAAATTTAAAATATTTTAATCCTGGTGTGGTGGTGCATGCCTATAATCCCAGTATTTGGGTGGCTGAGACATGAGGATTGCAGGTTTAAAGACAGCCTTAGCAACCTAAACGAGACTCTCAGCAACTTAGTGAGACTCTATTTCAAAAATAAAAAAATGAAAAGGAGCTGGGTTTGTAATCTCAGTACTTGGGAGTCTGAGACAGGAGGATCACAGGTTCACGGCCATCCTCAACTACTTAGTGAGGCCCTCCACAACTTAGTGAGACCCTATTTCAAAATAAAGAATAAAAAAACATAGGGCTGGGGGTGTAGCTCGGAGGTAGAATGCCCCTGCGTTCAATCCCCAGTACCAAAATAAATAAGTACATAAATGAATAAATAAATTTAGTTTCTCTGGTTAATAATAATATAGACTCTCACCCCCTTTTTAAAATCAAAATTTTGTCATGACCCAAGTATGTCCATGCATCAGCAGCAATCTTTATAATCATCCTATGAGGTGATGACAACCGCCACTGAAAGGTCGAAAAGCACGGAGGTTAGGAGCACTGGTTCAGGATCACCTAGAATTGTGCCTGGTACCTATCTGGAATCAAATTCTACACTTGCTATTGAATGGCTGAGTGGATTTGGTTTCTTCATCTGTAAATTTTAGATACGGTATGAGATCAGGGGTTGGGATGGTGGGGTTGAAGAGATATTGGTCAAAGGATATAAAATTTCAATGAGGAGGAATAAATTCAAGATATTGATTATACAACATACTGACTATAGGTAATAGAAATGTATTTTTTTCTTTGTGGTCCTGGGGATTGAACCCAGGGGCAGTCTATCTCTGAGCTACACCCCCAGTCCTATTTTTTTTTATTTTTATTTTTTTGCGGTACTGGGAATTGAACCCAGAGGCATTCTATCTCCGAGCTACATCCCCGGCCCTAATTTTCATCCTTTATTTTGAAACTGGGTCTCGCTAAGTTGTGGAAGGCCTCACTAAGTAGCTGAGGCTGGCCCCAAACCCGGATCCTCCGGTCTCCGCCTCCCAAGTACTGGGATTACAAGCATGCACCACCACGCCTGGCCTATTTTATTTTTTATTTTGAAACAGGGTCTCATTAAGTTGTAGAGGACCTCACTAACTTGCTGAGGCTATCCTCGAACCTGCTATCCTCCTGTCTCAGCCTCCCAAGTACTGGGATTACAAGTGTGCACCACCACACCTGGCTGTATTTTTGCAGATTGTGAAGAGAGGAGATTTTAAGTGTTCTCACCACAAAATAGTATATGAGGTTAAATGATTTAGCTATTAAACAATGTATACATATTTTGAAATGTTATGGATGATAAATATGTAATATTTTTGTCAATTAAAATAGAAGGATTTAAATATACAGTAAATATATAATAGGGTCATGAGTGATAAAGGAAAGTAGCACTTGACATTTGGGACCTGGCCTGACTGTATCAGTTGGATCTTGGTATTACTGGAAACTGGCCTGACACCGGTGGCTATGTTGTATTGTTTGCTGAATGTTAACAAGTTCATAGAGCACCAGTGTCAGACAAGGCCACTCTGCAATTATGATGAATCAAGAAGAAAACAGAACCACTCTATAATCATGACTGCACACAGACAGAATTAAGAACATTGCCCAAACCACAAAAATGACCAAGCATCCTCCTACCCTGATTAAAATGAGTGACTATAAGTTCTTTACCAACTACAAGTCTAGTCTTACTTTACTCTTGCTGCCTTCTGTCTTCTAGATAAGCACTTACCAATTATTAGGATACCAACTACCAGATATTTGGATTACCAATTCATGAATTACCCTTATTTTCTGTCAGTTTCAAATCCAGAGTGATGCTCTACTTCCATGAACTCTCCCCAGTCACTGAAACAAAAATCTGAATCTCAGTCCTTTCTAACATCTACTTGCTGAGATGCCACATGGCTCTCCATCATGTATGGTCTTCCACATTGTAACAAGTCAGTAAACCCTGCTTTGATTGACTACAGGTGAGTTTCTGTGGTCCATGGGTAGAGGGAATGGGCGGGGGAAATGAATAAATTAATCCATGTAAAGCCCTGAGAATAGTGACTGGTTCCTAGTTAGTGCTCAATGAACATTATTTACATAGTGTTTTATAATTTTATAGGTGAACATATAGAAACTCAGAGATGATCCATAGCTGGGAGGTGGTAGTGCTGAAATTCCCATTCAGGTTTGCTATGCTCCGGAGCCCACGTTTCACCACACCGTGCTGTAATGCTTTTATTCATCTCTGTTGCTCTCCTATCCTTCTTGTTAGGAGGTACCTTTATTGGCCCCTGGGATTCGGATTCTGTCTTGATCTACGTTTAAATAAAAATTCTTTTCCTTTAAGCGGCATTAAAAATCAACCATTAATCCTTTTCATTTAAGTAAAGGCTTGTTATGTGAAAGAACCTCAAATTTTCTTTCTTTTACTACAACTTTAGTCTTTTGATCATGGTAAAATTCACTTTAATCCTTTGAAGTCTCATTGACTGAAAAAACTGTGATAAAGAATATTAACTTAGATCTTTTACAAGATAAGGTAGCTGGAAGACAAGAACCAAGCTGTACTCCAAAACTAGCCCCAGGGTAGAAAAATCTGAAAATGGGAGCTCAGGTTTTGGTCTTTTGTAAATCCGTCCAGCCAACTGCTGAAGTAATAAGTAAATATCAGGGGACCTCAAAGAAAGACAGCACTGACATGCAAAGCATTCTTGCTCTCCGAAGCTAAAAGTAAAGGAGGGATTGGTAATAAATTAGGCCATGGTGTTTTGACCATAGGAATTTGCATGTGCTTGGGGATGGGTGGAATGAGGTCTTCCAGTGTGTTGACATTACGCAATAATTTCCAGTTGAGTTTTCCCAAACTGTGTTCCTATGAGTGCTGGTATTCTAGAAGACAATAATGTGTGTTCTATGAAAGACAGTTTTGAAGGTCAAGTTTTGGAACTGTTCCAACTGCATCTACTTCTAACTGATTCACAAAAGCATATGAATAGCATACTAAAAGCTCTGAAAAATGCAGTAAAATATCTGTTTAACCTTGTAAATAAGGCATTTCTTAAAGTCACTGGAGTCAAGGACTTTTTATCTGAGAATACTTCATATTGTTAACACTTATATAGTGCTTACTGTTATGGCTTGGCTATAGAATGTCCTCCGGAAAAGCTCATATGTTGGCAATACAACAATATTCAGAGATGAAATAATTGAATCATGAGAGCTCTGACCTCTTCAAGTGAATTAACCCATTTGGTGGGTTAATAATTTGAGTGGATTTACTGACTGGTGATTGTAGGCAGGCAGGGAGTGGGTATAGGAGGTAGATCACCAGGGGTGAGGGTGGGTGGGGAGGCATGGCCTTGGGAACTGTACCTGTCCCTGGTGTGTGTGTGTGTGTGTGTGTGTGTGTGGTCTGTCTATCTGTCTGTCTGTCTGTCTCTATCTCTATCTCTCTCTTTCCTGCCTGGCTTCCACAAGCCTAGGAGCTCTCCTTTACCATGCCCTGCCATCAGAGTGCTTTTGCCTTGGAGCCAGCTTGCCATGGACTGACCTCTGAAACTGTGAGCCAAAATAAACCTTTCCTCCTCTAAGTTGCTCTTGTTGGGTATTTTGATCACGACGATGCAAAAGCCAACCACTACACCTTACACTAGACTCTATTCTAGACACTTTATATGTATTGTCTTAATTTTATTTTTTCTAAGGAGATGGAGACATAAAGTAATTAAGTGACTTATTCAAGGCAACACAGCTAGGATATCAGAACAGAATATTCTTTTAACCGTGAATATATTGGGAAACAAAGTGGGATGTGCTCTTTTAGGTAACAAGGAGAAAAGACTTAGACTTATTCAAATAGTCTACCAACTACCAACATTTATTGAAAAACTAATATGAACTTAAAATGATTTTATTTTGTGGTGCTGGGGTTTGAATCCAAGTCTTTGTGCATGTGAGGCAAGCACTCTACCACTGAGCTATGTCTCCAGCCCCTAAAATGATATTTTAATGCTATTCATGGTGCTGGGGATGAAGCATTGAGTAAGACAGACAAGATTCCAACCATTATAGAGCTTACCTTGCAGCAGGGATAGACACTGACAAGTAAACATATAAATTACAAAAATGGGCACTGATAAATGCTATAATAAAAATAGAACAAAGAGGTGTGATAGGGTGTGGATTAAGATAGTTTATTCTTGAAAATTAATTGAAATACTTTATCAAGTAACTTCGTGTGACTAAGAGAAGACCAATCATTTAATCATAGCTTCTTAATATATCTTATTGATTCATTGATAAAGTGGGCTTTTCCCCCATTAGAAAGGTCATCAGTTTGGCTTTTATATTCCTAAAGGTGGCATCAATGAAGTACTAGTTCCAGGGAGTCTGAATAGTTGTGCATGTGAAAATAGTTTCATGGTTAAAGTTAAACAAAATTTTTATTGCACCAATTACCCAGATCCTTCGATTCATGCCCCAATGATTTTAGTTTTTTTTAAAAGAAATATATAGTGGCAATATCTTAAACTTATTTGTCCCCGAAGCCCTTTTTTGTGGGTTTTTTTCATGAGAGTAGTGTTTGGTGGAATGCACTTTGAAATGCATTGCCTTAGCCAGGTGTGGTGGTGCATGTCTGTAATCTCAGTAATTGGGAGGTTGAGACAGGAGATTGCAAGTTTGTAGCCTGGCTCAACAACTTAGCAAGGACCTCAGCAACTTAGTGAGACCCTATTTCAAAATAAAAATTGAAATAGGGCCAGGGGTGTAGCTCAGAGGTAGAGAGCTCCTGGGTTCAATTCCAAGTACCCCCCCGCACATGCGTGCACACACACCAACACACACACACTCACATGCAAACACACACAGAGAGAAATGCATTGCCTTACAGCCCTCTCTTCTTTTACTGTATGACACATTTATGATGCTACAGCATTATGACAATTAAGTTACTTAAAAGAAGTTTTGATCTTTTGCATTGATTTAGAATAATTTCTTATTAAATTTTCCTTTGTTGTTAGAAATCTGAAGCCAGGTTTCTGATCTAAGAGAAATAATATTTCATAGGAAAGTGCTGTTCTTTAATATTCTGAAATCTTGTTAATTATGTTTGCTAACCTTTGGATTAGTGTATGGAAGATTGGACCGTAAATCCCATAATCGAATTTTCCCCCTTGGCTCCTTGTCTTATTATTTCAAGTCCTTTCTTTTCCTTCCTTCCTTCCTTCCTTCCTTCCTTCCTTCCTTCCTTCCTTCCTTCCTTTTTTTCTTTTCCTTCCCTCCTTCCTTCCTTCCTTCCTTCCTTCCTTCCTTCCTTCCTTCTTTCTTTCTTTCTTCTTCTCTTTCTTTTTTTCTTTCTTTTTTCTTGTGGTACTGAGGATTGAACCCAGGGGCATTCTATCTCCGAGCTACACCCCCAGCCCTATTTTATTTTTATTGTTTGAAACAGGGTCTTGCTAGGTTGATGAGAGTCTCACTACTTGCTGAGGCTGTCCTCTAACCTGTGACCCTCCTACCTCAGCCTCCCAAGTACTAGGATTACAAGTGGGTGCCACTATACCCAGCTTGCAAGTCAGTCTTTCTTGATAAACCCGTGCAACTCCTGGGATCTAGTGAGCACCATGTCTTATGTGTTCTCTGTATCTGAATAAATAAAAAAAAAACCCTGTATACCTTTCTGTCTCTGCCATCGCATATGAGCAGAACAAGAATAAAAATCTCTTATTAAGCTGGTATGTCTGGATATAGAGTGGAAAATGTCTCCTGCCCACTTACATTTTGAAGTTCCCCAAAGCAAACATTGTTGTCAGGTCTTGTGAATTTTTGTTGGGATATGTTTCTACACACGTGTGTGATGTATGCATATAACACATACTGCATATATCTAGTATATGCATGCACATGTAAAACTTTCCTTTTTAAGCACAAATGTAGTGTGTACACTGTCCTACCCTCCACTTTATTCACTCTATAATTCATTTTGGGAATGTTTCCATATTGGTATGCAGAGATCTATATCACTAACAAAAACTACAGCAGAGTAGTCCTGTACAGATGGGTAAGTTTATTTAGCTATATTACATTATATGGATTATTATAATTTATTTAACTATTCTTCATTTTGTAGACATTTGGGTGATTTTAAATCATTGTCTAAACTAAATGGTCCCTTAGATATTAGTCTCATAACTGGGGTAAAATTTGCCTTGATATTACCATTTTTTATAATTTTATGGTTTTTAAATTAAATTTTTATATTTTTAAAAGGTTTCCACATGTTATTTAGTTTGATATAAAAAGTTTTCAGATTTCCAGAACATTGAAATTATTAAACTTGTTCTAAAATTAGTAGGCTTATAAAAATCTAACAGAAGTTTTCTTTTTTTTTTTTGCGGTACCGGGGATTGAACCCAGGGGTGTTCTACCTCCGTGCTACACCCCCAGCCCTATTTTTTTATACTTTATTTTGAAACCAGGTCTCATGAAGTTGCGGAGGGCCTCACTAGGTAGAGAGAGAGAGAGAGAGAGAGAGAGAGAGAGAGCTGAGGCTGGCCGTGAACCCGGATCCTCCGGTCTCCTCCTCCCAAAGTACTGGGATTACAAGCGTGCGCCACCACGCCTGGCTCAGAAGTTTTCTTTATTAAATTCTAATTCTTATCTTTGCTGATAGTCTAAGTTTTCATATTCATTACATCCTAACATTAACCTCATTTTCCCAACCTAAGATTATATTTTAAAAGCTTTTAAGTTCTTCATCTTTGAATTTTAGACCCCAAAATTTGTGCATGGATTATTCTTCTGAGGTACAGTATTACTGCATATTTGGTTGACTTCTTTCTATATAAACAAGTCACGAATAATATAAATGAGCTTAGATTAGATCGGATACGATGAGGGTTGAAGAGTGATGGTTGATGCAAACAAGAGGGTGATTATTATTGTTCTTGCAGTATGATGAATTACACTATATCATGAATTGAAACAGTGGATTGTCCTTCAGGATATCAAAGACTTTTTTTTAGTAAATGACATGATGGGAAATATATAGTCTTTTATCATTTAACAAAAAATAAGACTTGCAATAACAGTGTTGAGAATTCTTTTCAAGTCTCAAAGAACATCGTGGTGCCAGCACGGATGAGAATGCACACACCTTGTCCTTGGTAACTGGTGCAGTGTATTTTATTGTTCTTTTACTCTGCGGTACTGTTCTGTGATGATGCTTAAGCTGTTTTGATCTCTGAGTACTTAGTGTAAAGTGGACTAGGAACTCTTCTACCCTTGGGGGTATTGGTAGGATTCTAATGATTCTGTTTGATCTACCATGTTAAACACAAATGAAATAAATCAAGAGAAATACACATAGTGAGTATATCAAAGAGTTATTTCTACTTCTGGGCATAGGGCCGTTGCTAAGCAACCTGTGTCAGACTTCCTGGTCATCTGTTAGGAAAGACACAAAGTCAATGCTCACTCAAGACACTTAAGATTGTAAATGAAAAAAAAAAAAGCCCAACTATTCTGTTGGATTCCAGAAAAGGCTGCTTGGATGAATGTATATTGAATGAAGGTTATGAGGCATCTATTTTCAGATCTTTTTAGGGGAACAATGAAATTGGCCAATAAAGAAAAGAAGTCAACATTCAAGCCAAACTGGCTGGAAGGACAGAGAAAAGGAATTCAGTTTTGCCTGACTTATATCCCAGGATCTACCTTCAGAACCATGACTGCTTGTGGAATGTAATAGCCTCAATAGGCCATGCTGAGAACCTTCCAGCAGCTACAGGTTCCCCAGGGCACCTTTGGAATTTGAAGTTTTATTGGTAACAATAACAATACTACTTAAAAATCTTTATTTCACATCTTTATTCAATATCACATTTATTAGATATGAAGTCTGTAACTTAGAATAATTTTTTTCTTTTTTAAGAAGAGGGAGGTATGAAATAGGTTTCAGGTTGAATTTAAGAAAGCAACTCAAAGCCAGGCATGGTGATGCATGCCTGTAGTAACAGTTCTTGAGAGACTGAGACAAGAGGATCCCAGGTTCAAGACCAGCCTCAGCAACTTAGCGAAACCCTTAGCAACTTAGTGAGACCCTGTTTCAAGAATAAAAAAAAGGGGGGCGCTTGGGATGTAGTTCAGAGGTTGAACACCCCTGGGTTCAATCCCCAGTACTAAAGTAATAATATTAATCATAATAATAATGATAGCAATTAAAAAAGGTATTCAGGACACAATATTTGAAGGATATTATGGTCTTTGTTCTGTAGAACCTATATGTTTAGTATCTAAAAATGACTGATGGTTTTTCTTCCTTATTTTTTTCTGGACGAATAGTGTTCTTCTGATGTTAGAATATTGCTTGGCTGATCCAAACATGTCACTGAGCTTTGTTCCATAGTGTCATGCTTTACTGCATGGTTTTTGCAGTTGCCATTTACTGGCCATATGACCTTAGACAATGTTTTTTAATTTCTCTGACCCTCAGGTTCCCTAGCTGTGAAATGGGATCACAAAATAGGCATCTCATGGAACTGTGAGAATCTAATGAAATAATATTTAGTAGATACATTTTGTGATGATTTTGCTACATATATCAGGACATGATATTCTAAGTAAAAGTAGTACATTTTCTCTCCTAAAGTCATAAAAATATTTTTTTGTGTGTGGTACTAGGGATTGAACCCAGGGGCATTCTACCTCCGAGCCACACCCCCAGCCCTATTTTTTATTCTTTATTTTGAAACAGGGTCTCACTAAATTGCTGAGGGCGTCACTAAGTAGCTAAGGCTAGCCGTGAACGCGGATCCTCCGGTCTCAGCCTCCCAAGTACTGGGATTACAAGCGTGTGCCACCATGCCTGGTTATAAAAATATTTTTAAATAAGAAATTACATTCTTTTGTGATTTGCATTGAGATGCAATTTTTAAAGATATTTAATTACATCGATTAGGACTTTAGTCATTGTTATGACGTTGAGTTTTTAAAATGCTCCGTTGGTGTTTGAAGTACAGATGGCAGCTTGTATAGATATGCCTGTTCTGATATAATATATATTTCTATTATATAGAGAAACAGAATAGAGAATATATTCTATTGGTTCTACTTCTCTATTATTTTTATGAGACTCACATGGTTGTGGAGGTCAACCAAGAAGTCCTATAATCTTGCAAGCTGAGAACTGGGAAAGCTTCGCTGTAATTCAGTCTGAGTCTAAAGGCCTGAGAAGTCAGGAGTGCTGGCACATGACTGTAATCCCAGTACTTGGGAGGCGGAGACAGGAGGGTCACAGGTTCAAGCACAGCCTCAGGAATGTAGCAGGACTCTCAGCAACCTAGCAAGACCCTGTTTCAAAACAAAAAATAAAAAGGGCTGAGGGTGTAGCTTAGAGGAAGAATGTCCTTGGGTTCAATCCCTAGTACCAAAATAAATAAATAAATGAATGAATGAATAAATAAATAATAGTAACGGCCTGAGAAGGGGGCAGGATAGGCATTAGTGTAAGTCCTGGTAGGAGCTCAAAGCCTGAGAACCAACCTGGAGTGCCAATGTATGATGGCAGGGGAAGATGGATGTCCCAGCCCAAACAGGAAGCAAACTTGTCCTTTTTCCACCTTTTTGTCCTAGTTAGAACCTCAATAGATTGGATGATACTCTCCTGCATTAATTGGGAGGGTCTTCTTTACTCAGTCTAACAACTGAAACTAATCTCTCCCAGAAATACCCTTGCAGACACATTCAAAATAAAAAATGCTATTATCAGCTATCTGGCGTCCTTTAATCAGATTGACATAAAATTAGCCATCACACAGCCTTTTTTCTTTTTGTTTCTGCAACAAGTATAGAAGGCCTAAACTTTTTCAGTCAATGTTTCTTTTTGTAATATAATTATAATGTCTGTTGCATAAAAATCACATAAAAACCCAATACCTATAGGTCTGCCCTATATCACAGATATAGATCTCCTTTAGAAACATAACCCAACCTTTTCTTTTTGGAGAAGAATCTCTGGGTTGCATTCTGTTTACATTTTTTACAATGTTGTGTTCAGTAATTTTAAGTCAGTTGGGAAGAACATTGTTTTGAAAAGGCGAAATCTCAGGAATCCATCCTTAAGGAGTTTCACCTCATCTTTTTGGGACTGGTTGCGTTTCAGTGTTTTCTCTGTGACAGTATAACATGTAAATTTGTTCAGTAGCAAATGCCTACTATATGCTAGGCATTATGTTAGGTCTGGGAAGATTGTGATGAACTCTGCCCTCCTCCAGCAGTGCGGGGAAAGAGATTAAAATAAGTGCCTTCAAATAAAATGAACAGTGTGGGGATAGAGGACGTTGTCACTGGACTGGGTGAGTGAGATGAGAATACTTGGGGATGGTGGCCAGGAAGGATCTCTGAGCAGATGTCATTTAGCAGGAACCATTCAGGACTTAGTGGGCACCCTGGACCTCCGTGTGCGGTGCGGGAAGGGCCCCTGCGGCCGTCAGTGACCTTGCTTTGTCCCATGACTTCTCAGCTTGAATACACAGTGCGATCTTTAACGCACTTTCCCTTTATGAGGACTTTTGGTTTTTATCTTTGTTTTCCGAGACAGCTGTTCCATTTTATTGATCGATGCCATGCCATTCTGCAGCAAGCCAGTGCTTCCTCCACTTTGTGAGGATTGCTCTGTTCTACACCGTTTCATTTCAACCTGTGTCTTTTTATATAAATGATGAGATCTTTAAAAATAAACTAAAGTTATCTGTTGGTACAGACCAGGGAGGAGCTGCGTTCTACAAATCAGAGCGAGGTTGTTCCATTTTGAGGTTTTTCTGTGTCTGGAGTGCTAGTTTCTCATAAACAATTCTTGCCTAAACAGGGATTTAGAAGGTCATTTATGTAGTGCTAATTAGTCTATTTTCATCAAAATTTAACTGTTTCAAATGATTTTATATGTATTTAGAGACAAGACTCTGGTTTAACAGCAATAGTAAAAGCCTCCTTGCATTGGCAGGAGTGGTATTTTCAATCTAGCTACCTTTCAAAACACCCATGAGTTGTAACAGTTGAGTGTATTAATCTACACAATTTAAACATTAATAGACTCGCAATCGAGCTGTACATTTATATGATTAAAGCCTCATGTGCACAATTTCTATTTTAATATACATCAGTGTCCATATGTCTATTTGGATGATTGGGAGTTTTCAAGATTCATAATTAGCACCTAACAACTGCTAGAAAGATATTATGAGAAAAGAAGGCAAACAATATGAAACTTAAAACAGAATGTCTTATTCCAATAACATCTGTGACCCAGGTGTTACCTGCATTATGTTAAATGCGGCATAGGTGAGCTGCTTCTAAAGCTTACCTAGAAGGGATGCAATGTGAATGAACTGTTTACCTAAAACAACCAATTAGAATTTATTTCTTCTAAAGATTTTTTATTGTTCGCCCTTAATTAAAAACAATAAGAAACTAAGCTGTTTAGTAAATTCTTCTATTTGTAAAGATTAGAAATAAACAAAACCATAAAACATAAGGTAAGGATTTCAATTACATTGATGACTGAGAAAATACTTTTTCAGACTATACAATTATAATTTTTCAGAATATATATTTTTCTAGATCAATACATATATGTTATCTCCATAAATACCCACAAATTCTTTTTTAAACTCCTTTTCTGTGTGCACACCCATGAATACATGGACACAAAGACATTTGGGGACAAACATGAAAAGAATTTTATTTAATTTATAGAATGATGTTTTGAAGAATTTTTTATAAACACTTAAGGGAATTTTTTTTTTTGTGGTTCAGCTGACATTTTGGCTGTAGTTATTAAGACCTGAACTTACAGCAGTGATTTAATTATATTTGATGAAAGGGTTGTGTTTATCTTTGACTGACTAAAATACTGATGTATTCAACTTCATCTTCTTAGTGATCCGAATCAATTGCTCCATCTGTATTTCTTTGTAGACATCTCATTAATAGCCTTGTGCGGTACCCCCAATTTCTGGGAATAGACCTACCTTTACTCAAAGGACTCACTGTGTCTCTGCTTAATGAATTCATTAAAAAAAATCTCTCCCGCCTTTAAAGAATGTTTAGACAGAAGAAGAAGCTGTTCCCATTGCAGCTCGGCCCCCATTCCTCTTCAAGGGCACATCAGCTCAATTTAAGTGAGATACATTAAGTAGTTTTGAGTGAGTGAGTGCATGGGAGAAGACCTGGCCTGGATAACTGATCTTTTTAAAAATCATGATTCTTCTGGGTCTGAACTTTGGAGCACTGGTCTAAAAATCAGTTTTTAAGCCTAAAGTGGAAGAAACAAACAAATAAACAAAGTTGAATTTCATGTTTTTACAAATTAAAATAATTTAAATTTTTTTTAATAATAATATTTGTTTCCTTTCTTTTTCCCTCGGTTTCAAACTAATTAAAAAATACCAGAATACTATATGTGTATACTACCCCTTTCCTTGAAGTTAAAGGAGTTAATAGGTTATAATTAGTTAACAATTTAAGTGCATTTTCTCCCACCCTTCCCCCCTCCCTTGTGATTGAACCCAGGGACATTCTACCTCCAAGCTACACCCTCAATCCTTTTTACTTTTTATTTCAAAATAGGATCTCTCTATGTTGCTGAGGGTCTTGCTAAGTTGCTGAGGCTGGTCTCGAACCTGTGATCCTCCTATCTCAGTCTCCCAAGTACTAGGATTACAGGTGTGCACACCTCACCCAGCTAAGTACTTGTTTTTCTGTGTGCATTTCTATGCCTCCTCTCTCAAATCAAAGAGGAAGTATATGGATACATATTTTGCTTGTACATAATTTTCTGTCCTTGTTTTAATAAATATCCTTCTGCCTCCTGGTAGTTGTCCTTGTCTACAGTCCGCACACCTTGAGTTGAATAGTTCTTGGCTAAGTGAGCACTTAATCACTTTTTCACACCCTTGTTACTATCAAGGGAGCCAACAGGAGCTGCCGGAGTGGGAGGGGGGATTTTGCTTTACTGCAATTGCTACTTAGATTCATGGAAATCTGAGTAATAACTATTACTGAAACAAATTGCTTTGGCCAGTTTATATATTAACAAAACAAAACAACACCTGTGCAGAAAGACTACGGAGTGCTAATGGAAGTATATATCATTAAAAAAATTCAAGTTAACATATTACCAACACAGTTAATTTGTATTCTTCCAGAGATTCTTTATGAATATTCAAGCAAATATGGATGTTTTTATTTTCCTCCTTCAAAAAGTATTGTATCATCTTTCTGTACATTGTGCCTTAAATGTTTTTATATATGTTTTAAAACACAGTATGCATATGTTTGAATTCCAGATTAATATTTGATTACCCACAGAATAATTCTCTACAGCTCAAAGTGAAAAAAAAGTACCTAAAATTTCCTTTACCTGTACAAATATGTAATTTTAAGGGATTAGTGATTTCGTGGGCATATTAACAACTATAAACCTTCATTTTTTCCCTTTAAGAAGATTATGATCAATTTCTGAAAAATGAGATCTTTAAAAAGCAAGCTCTCATGTCAATACATGTTATTTTCAAATGTATGTAGAAGACATTATTGGGTGTGGAACTCATTATATGACATCAAAGCATTTTTATGGAAAAACTATGTTATTTTTGTAATAAATTTAAGCAATCTAGAAAATTGCAAAATAAGAAAGTAATAAAATGCGGAGCCCTTTACTCGGTGCCATGAAAGGGCCCGGTGGACTGGCAGAAGCCTGCTCTGGAGTACCGGGCCTCTCCCACGTGGCAGTAATTCAGCATATTAATGGCAAAGGTGGTGCTGGCGAATTCCTCAGGGGGAGGTCCCGCAGGTAGTCCCGGAGGTAGCCTCAGGAGGGCTGTGATAGGTAGTTACCTCCTTCCGTATTCACAGAAAACAGGCGCCTCTACCTATGATAGATCCCAGGAGAGCGTGGTGCCACACCCTACTAATTGCGAACTTCCTATGTTGCCTCTACTATAAAAGAAAGATGTGGCTTTCTAATAAACGAGTTCTTGCCAGACTTGACTCCCAGTTGGAGGTATGGTTATTTCTCCAACCGTCCGGCGTTCTGCCCCCCCAGTCAGCTTCGCATCTTTCTCTTGGGCTGGCCCCGAGAGACCGATGCCCCGACAATAAAAGTGATCACCAATGTTACTACTTTCCAGCAACCATCACATTAAATGAACATTATCCCATTATATTTATAAATATAATATGTGTGTGTATGTGTGTGTGTGTGTGTGTGTGTGTGTGTGTATAGCGCAAATAGAGGCTAGAAAGAGAGCTCTGAAGTATGTTTTTATGGAATAAGATCAAATTATATGTGATATCTTAAAATGAAAACAAACTTAGTTTTATTTGAATTTAGCAGTACCAAATGAAAATGAGGTGAAATGGAGGGGAATTGCTGACACTAAAAATGTTTTCACCCCAAGAATTGTTTCCTAAATGATTCCTTTAAGATTAAATAAAAGAATTAAGAAAAATATTCAGTTTGGAGTCTTTTAAAAAACTGACACTGGTGTTCATTGACTCTTTGTGAATGCAACATTAATACTCTCATAGTTCTTTTTACTTTTCTTGTTTTGTCACCTGACTTTTATCAGCATCATTATTTTCAAGATTCATAGCATTTACATCCCATTTGTTAGACATAATCTACACGATTCTCTTAGCACTATACTTAAATGCACAGCGTACTCATTGCTGGTCACTAATACATCGTTTTCCCATTCCTGAATTCTCTATTTTCATTCATCCTGTAAAAATAGTTTAAATTTTTGATTTTTTCACCCAAAAGGTAGGCTTTGAAAAAAATCTCATGGGTTTCATAGTCCCTACAATCTCTTGAACGAATGCTTGCTCTTTCTACGTGACTCCTGTCATGGCTGCATGCTGGAGGATCTTCTTTAGAACTCTCTAGCCATTGCCCTTTGATGATGGCATTAAATGCTATGTGTAGAAATCTGAGGCTAGTTTGATTTAAAAATAACCTTTATTTATTTTACTTTTATTTTTTGGTACTGGGGATTGGACCCAGGAGCATTCTACCTCTGAGTTACACCCCCAGTCCTATTTTATTTTGTATATCGAAACAGGGTCTCACAAGATTGTACAGGTTCTTGCTAAGTTGCTTAGACTGGCCCTGAACCTGAGATCCTCTTGTCTCAGCCTCCCAAGTACTGGGATTATAGGCATATACCACTGCACCCAGCTAAAAATAATCTTTATAAGCGATTTTATTTTTGGCCTAGAGAGCTGCCTGAGAGTTCTTTATTTCTTGAAGTTAAATAATCTAACTATGATATGTCTTAACATTTAGCATTCTGTATCATTTTTTTCCTGAAATCTGATATGCTTTGTTGACCTGAAGATTAATTTTGTCTCTCCCATGGAAATTTATTTTTCTGAATTTTCTACTTCATGGCTATCTGCCTTGCTGGGCATGGTGGCACACACCTATAATCCCAGTGCTTGGGAGGCTGAGACAGGAGGATTACAGGTTCGAGTTCAGCTTCAGTAACTTAGTGAGACCCTGTTTCAAAATAAAAAATAAAACAGGGCTGGGCTGGGGGTGTAGCTCAGAGGTAGAAAGCCCCTGTGGCCCTCAGTACCACCACCAAAAAAAAAAAAAGAGGCTATCAGCCTTATTTTAGATCATCCTTCTCTGTCCACCATATTATCTGCCTTACTTTTACTACCTTAATGTGTTTGCATTTTAAAATCTGTCATGACCAAGATCTTATCAAGCCTTTTCTCTGTGTCAGTTATTTCTGTGTTAGCTATGCATATTCTGTTTCTTATTGTTCTGACTTGACTATTATGTTTATTATGTTGTTGTGACCTTCAATTTATTTCCTTAAACTTGTAACCTTTCTCTGATGGCTAAATTCATGTACCTACTTGGCTAGTTTATGGTAGCCTATTATTTGGTCATATACAAGATTAGATGTTGCTGTAAATGTAATTTTAGATGGAATTAACATTGAAATCAGTAGACTATGAGTTAAGCAGATCCCCCTCTGTAAACTGGGTGGGCCTTATCCAACTAGTTAAAGGCCTTAGAGAAAAGACTGACGTCCCCCGAAGAGGCAGGAGTCTGCCATTAGAATGCTTTTCTTATTCAAGGATACCATATCAATACATGTCAGAATTTCCAGCTTTCCCCACAAATTTCAGACTTATCAGTCCCCACAATTGTGTGGACCAATAATTTAGATTATCACCCATCCTCCATATATTCTGTTCTGGAGAATCTTGACTAATGCACTATTTCTCTTACCTCTTTTTGCTCTTTAATCATCCAGTCCTTTTTTTTTTACTTTTGTCTTCTTGAATAGATGGTTAGGTTGATTTATAAATTATTGGGATATTTATTGTGTCAGTTATGTATTCTTACTAGACTGGGTTCTTTGGTAATTTTTCATGCAGTTTGACCTTCAGTTTCTTTCCTTTCTTGTTCTGTCCTTCACTCCATGTTACGGTTTGGATTTAGAATGTCCCCCTAGACCTCATGGAGACAAGGCAGCCATGTTGGAGGCGGGGCTTGGTTGCTAAGCAGGGGTCCTTGGGGGTGTGGCCTTGAGGATTATATATGGTCCTTCCTTCCCTTGCTCTCTCTCTTGCTTCCAACCTCTGTGATGTGAGAGCAAGCCCTTGCTTGCTCGTTTTCTCTCTCTCTCCTCCCCACATCATGCCCTGAGCTCCAAAGACTTTACCTAGCCTAACATGGACTGAACCCGGAAATCTCCAGATTTGTGAGCAAATAAATCTCTCTTCTTCTAAGTTGTTGTCATCAGGTTTTTGGGTCACAGCAATGAGAATGCTGAAGTACCCCCGTCCTTCTTTTCCTTCCTTATGTGCCTGTGCATGTGTGTGCATTTGTGCAGCATTGTCCAAAACTTCTATTTGTGAAGTTACTCTCTCTTAGTTTTATAAGACTTTTTATTTTTTTCACAAAATTACAATTGATGGCACTTTCTTTCTCTCTCTTTCTTTCTCTCTCTCTCTCTCTCTCCTTCCTTCCTTCCTTCCTTCCTCTTTCTTTCTTTCTTTCTTTCTTTCTTTCTCTCTCTCTTTCTTTCTTTCTTTCTTTTTTGGTGCTGGGGATTGAACCCAGGGGTGTTCTACCTCTAAGCTACACCCCAAGCCTTATTTTTAATTTTTTTAGTTTGAAACAGGGTCTCACTAAGTTGCAGAGGGCCTCACTAAGTTGCTGAGGCTGGCCGCAAACCTGGGATCCTCCTATCTCAGCCACCCAAGTGCTGGGATTACAGGCGTGTGTCACCACGCCTAGCTGATGGCTGTTTATTTCTTATGTCTTCCACAGTGGAGGACTGTGAGGAGGACAGTTGGGAAGATAGTTGTGCTGAAATCTGTGCAGTGGTTTTAGAATATTTAGGCTCTGTTCTCACTTCTGAGGCTTTGTTAAATATCCCCTACTAGGGTTCCTTGAAACTAATTGGAATACATGTCCTATTCTTATTGTGGGAAATGGATCTGCCCTGTTCCCCACTATGTCTGTAGCCCGTAGGCCTTTTCTTCCATTAGAGGGACTCAGCTTCTCAGCATCATTGTTCATTTCCAAACTTTACCTGTTTCTTCTCTGTACCTCTCTCCACTTTCCCCGACCAGAACATCAATCACTTTGTTTTCTCTCCAGACTCAGGGGTATCAGAAGATGACTCAAAAATCAATGCCTCACTTCTTTGGCTTCTGAGGGATAGCAATGGGGAAGGACTTAGGTGCCTCCTTGTAAAATATTTTTCATTTTGCTCCAGAATCTCATCTTTTCTTCTCTCTTGGCTGCCACTTCTTGAACTTCATGGCATGGGAGTGTTTAGTTGCTGTTGCTGAATTTTTCCTGGGTTTTGCTATTGTTTGTTTCATTGCACTGCAGGTGGGTGAGGGAAGTCTATACAGCAGTTTTATTCCACCATCTTAGCTCAGAAGTCCCCAAAGGTTTTTGTTAGCCAGAAAATATTTCAACTCATTGTACAGAAAGTAAAAATTTGCAAATAGAAGATTAGGTAGGACACATTATCATGTGAACAAGTACTTAATTACATTAGAGATGCAAATGTTTTTTGAGATTATACTTTTGTAAACAACATGATCTTGTTATAATGGAGGATTTGTGATAACTGCAATATAAAGGAGCCTCAAAGGAAAAATTAAGAAAATTGAGTATGCAAACTATTTATTGCCCGAGTTAGCAGTGTGCACAAAACGCAATGAATACCAAAGACTGTGTGCAAAATCACAACACTGTGCTCTGTAATAGTCTTATTCTCTTCTTTAAATGTCTAGACTACCTTTCATTTCTGGTAACTGAACTGAAGAAATGTTGTTTCAGACTGACACACATCCGAATATTTTAAATCTCTAACAATCAAAAACACACTTGGCAGAGAACTAATTTCACACCTCAGGCATTAAAACCAGTGTCTGTATTCATTGTTTACTTTACATAATGTAAAACAGCATGAAGCATGATATATTATACAATGGATGAATGGGGACTTTAGAAAATAGGGAATCATTTTACATTTACACCTGGTAGATGACATTTTATATATTGGAAGTTGCCCTGATTTATCAAACATGATGATTTTTTTTTCAGCCACGTGAATTTTTGTCACTAGCATAGATTAAAGAATAAAAGATTATATTTTCTATAATATAATGGTAATTTTGTAAGTTATTGTGATATCAGTGTCAGTACCTGATAAACCAGATTTTGTTTTAAATATGGAACATATAAAAGTTAGAGATCACCATAAAATCTAGATTAAAAAATATAGCAAGTTTACCAATAAATAGCTAGGCCATTTAAAATAAGCCTTCAGCAATATAATAATTCATTCCTTGTTATAAAACTTTTGAATCATTGGTGAGTATATTAGTAATGGTTGGTTTAATTATTGGAGCCAAATATTATATATATTTTGTATAGGGAATTAAACCCAGGGGCATTCTATCACCAAGCTATACCCCCAGTCCTTTTTATTTTTTATTTCAAAACAAGGTCTCACTAGGTTGCTGAGGGTCTCACTAAATTGCTGAGGCTTGCCTCAAACCTGAGATTTTCCTGTCTTAGCCTCTCAAGTACTGGGATTACAGGTGTGTGCCACCCCACTCTGACTACATATATCCAATTTGCCAATTACCGACTACACTAATTTACCAATTAACCATACCTGAAACAATCTAAACACCTAAATTATATATATTGGTAACTCCTAGAATTTAGGTGTTTAAATTGTTTCAGGTATGGTTAATTGGCAATTAGTGTCAGTGAAATAAATAGTTTGGCAGTATGCCAGTTTTTGTCCATTTGGAGCAAAATCCCACATTGATTTTCTGATAAAGGCCTACTCATACTCTGTAGAGTCATTACTATCAACCAACGGTGGGTAACATATTGGTTTATCCTAGGAATTCTGGTTTAGAGCTCATTGGAATTGACCACCTCCTAGAGCTGCTGTTTCAGGTGAACCGCTATGCTTTTGATAAACTCAAGGGGTTAAAGTCAGCTCAGCATTGAGTCTGGGGGCTTCTGCTCAAGTTTTGAATGCTCCACTCCTGTTCCTATAAAGAATGAGTCGTCGTACAGAAGTTAAATGCAGATGGAAGAGAGAGAGTGGATGGTGATTAGCCAAAGGGATAGGCTGAGCTGTCCTTTGGTTGCTCTCGATCCCATTCCTGCCCTCCCATGCTTTACTCTGCATGACAAGAGGCTACGCCCCTGCAGGCATCATTTTTCAGACTCCTGCCTGGTGGCCTCCGGTTGGATTTGGCCAATGGAAAGCTCCGTGGGAGACAGAGGTGGGCAGGGAGGAGTGGCCTCTGGTTCTGGTGGCCCATCCCACAGCAGGAGTGGGAATGCTCTAAGGTTGTGGCAGTGGTAGAGGTGGCTCTGGAGGTTTCCGAGGTGTCTGCGGTGAGGCCAGGAGTAACTCTGGTGCCCAGTGGATCTGGGTGGTTCGGCCAGGGGTGACGGCCGCTGCAGTGGTGGCAGCAGTCTCTGGCAGTGTCAGAGGTCAGTGAGCTCTGGCTCCTGATCTTCCTTCCTCCTCCTATTTGTTAGTCCAGCACAAGAGGTGGTAGCAGCTTCTGAAGTTCTTCTTCTCTGTTTTATCCTACCTTACCTAAATCTTTATGATTTTTTTAGCCTTTGGATCACTTTTCTAAAGGTTCTTTGTAATAAATGCTCTGTGTTTGAACTATTCAGCACCATTTCTGTTTTTCTGATCAGCCCTTCCTGGTTCTGTATTGTCAGTATCTTTTTGGCATTTACCCAAACTATTTTAAACCGGCCTCCTCCAGCCTGCAGTGGGCGCCCTCGTCCCAGCTGTGTGGCCGCGGATCAGTTCTGGACTTCAGTGACAGTATCTGAGGTACTCTGTGGCTTTCTTCACCAGTGTGATGTGATGGTGAATATTAATTACTTCACTAACAAGCGTTGGCTGTCCTGGGGCCTGCACATGTTAATGAAACTCATTCTTAAAGGGAAAGCAGACAATACATACAAGACTTGTTCTGCATGGAATGACTTTTTCTCTGTTTACCACAATCTCTGTAGGTTGTTCTATCATAGCACTGTGCACACTGGATTGGAATTGCCTTTATCCTTTTAGTATGCAAGCTCCAAGAGGGAAGGCACCATGTCTGTCTTATTTACACTGCTATATCACTAGTCTTCAGACAGTGCCAAGGATTTAGTGACTTTTTGTTCAATGTGTCAAGGAATGAATGAACAGCTGCTCTGGGTGTGTGCCCGTGTGCATTTGGGTGCAGTATTTTGGGAGGTGAGGAGATGGACTTCAGAGTTCACAGCCTTTATACATCTCCCACTCTTATACTTGACCTCTTAATTCCTTGTATCATTGTGTCACTTTATGCTGAATATTTTAACTAGTTCGTACCATCTTGGCTTGTGTTTTCTGTTTACCTCACTCACCTCCCCTCCTTTTTATCCTCATTTCTTATCTTTAGAGCGATAAAGTTTCATTTATTTCTATTTTTCTTTTTTTAAGCCTCTGAGCTGTTTTGAAACTATAAATTGCATTTACAGTTGTATTTATTACTAAGAATGTCCCAAATCCTGACATTTTTGGCACATGAGGTATATAGTTATATTCAAGCTGCTAATAGTTTGCTGAGGAACTCTCTAGATCTTAAATTTCTAAGAATATTTACATGACACTTAAAAATTCTTCTTATTGTGAGAAATTTTTAAAAAGTGCCTGTCTTTTAAAATCAGTATAACAAACTCTCTTGTGCTTGTTTCCAGATTTACTGATTACTATTATAACAAAACTATCATCCTCATTTTATCTATCAATACTTCCCATTTCATATAATTTTAGCCTTTGTTTCTAAATGGTAAAGACTTAAAAAATATAATCATAATGCTGTTATCATTCCCCCAAATTTGCTGAATGTCATCAAATATTCAATCAGTGCTCAAATATTCCTAATGATCTCATAATTTCTTTGTTGCCAATTCTTTGTTCAAATCAGTATCCAAATAAGGTCCACAAATGGCAACCAATTAAAAAGTCTTTCATCTGAAATCCATTTTAATTTATGCTTCCTTCTCTTTTCCCTTCCTTATTGTTTTCATTGCAATTTATTCTGAAATTTTTCTTAAAGTATGGATTTTACTGATTGCATCCCTGTGGTTTTCTTTAACTCATTTCAATCTTTTTTATTTTATATAAATTAGTACTTAGATTTAGAGGCTTGATCAGATTCACTTTGGTGTTTTTTTCTTGCAAGAAAATTTCATTAGAATACTTCATAGAATGCACATGATATGTGGTTATCTTTCTTTTGTTGACGTTAACAGCCACTGATGATCATGCCTGGGTATGTTATCTTATTGGGAGTTGTACAATGACATTTTAACACTGCATTTTAAATTTATTACCTGATACTTAAGTTTATTACCATTTATGGTTTGGATCTGGACTGTCTGTCTAAAAGCTCATGTGTTAAGCCTGGTTCCCAAGGCCACAAGGCTCAGAGGTGGGGTATGGCTGGAGAAGGTGGGAGACTGGGGGTGTGGCCTTGAGGACTTGTCCCTGGCTGCTCGCTCTCACTCTCGCTCTCCTGCTCTCTCTCTCTCTCTCTCTCTCTCTCTGGTTCTGAGCTGCCATGAACTGAACAGCTTTGCTCCACTATGCCCCGCCACTGCTGCAGTGATGTTTCTGTCTTAGAGCCGGCAGATCATGGTCTGACCGTCTGAAACTGTGAGTTAAAATAAATCTTTCTTCCTGTAAGTTGCTCTTATCAGGCATTTTCATCATAGAGACAAAAAGCTAACTAATACACCTGGAGCATTTCTAATAGAGAAACTTCCCCTTAACAACTGTATCAATAGATGAGTGGATTATAAAATTGTGGGAAATACACACAATGGAATTCTACTCAGCAATAAAGAAGAACAAAATAACATCATTTGCAAGAAAATGGAAGGATCTGGAGAACATTATTTTAAGCAAGATTAGCCAATCACAAAAAGAAAAGACATATGTTTTCATTAATATGTGCAAACTAGGGAGTAGTGGAGACACCCAAGGGACTCCAGTTGATAATGGAGAACCCTCAGTGGGGCAAGGGAAGTGGTACAAGGGAAGGGGAAGGGCAAGAAAGAAGCGAATCAGTGGAATTACTATCATAAACAATGTGTACATATGAGAATATACCAACATCATTCTCAATACTTCATATGGGTGGGGGGAGGCGGGGGGGCACTAAGAGCTGTGTGCATGTATGTTAACATCAAATAGATATTCATTGTGATGTGAGACTCCAATGCACCAATAAAAGCATGTTAAAAAGTTGTCATATAACCTGAGTTCGTGCAAAAAAGTCTGCATTTATTCATTTTCAAGATAATGCATTGTACTTGGAATACTTGGGAGGCTGAGACAAAAGGATCACAGGTTCAAGGTCAGCCTCAGAAACTTAGTGAAACCCTGTTTCAAAATAAACAACAAAAACAAAATAAATAAATAAATAAAAAAGGATTGAAGGTATTGCTTGGAGGTAGAATGCCCCTGGGTTCAATCCCCAGTACTAAACTAAACAAAACCAAACAAAAATAATGAATTGGTTTTCTGATATTTTCCTATAGTAAGCATATTATACACATTTTTCTCCCACTTGTTTTTTTCATTTTATAGTTTGGAGATCATTCCATACTCGTATATGGAGATATTTCTCATTCCTTTCCATATTTGTATTATGCTCTATTGTGCAAAAGTATCTTATTCAGCTACTCCTGCTTTAATAAAGACTTGGATATTTTCAGCCTATAGATAACACAGTTCTGCAACACATAACTTTATGCCTACTTTTTCTTCAAATTTTCATGTGTATATTTGCAATTGATCCTTAAAAGTTGGTTTTCCCAGGAAGCTGAGACAGGAGGATCATAGGTTTAAGGCCAGCCTCAGCAACCTCATGATGTCCTCCACAACTTAATGAGCCCCTGTTTCAAAACAAAGAATAAAAATAGGGCTGGGGTGTAACTTGGAGGTAGAATACCCCTGAGTTCAATCCTCAGTACCACATACACTCACACATACCCACACACACACACCCACACACACACACACACACACACAAATTGGTTTTATGGGTAAAGGATAAATATATTTTTGCTAGATACTGAAAAAATAGAGATTGTACAAATTCTCAGCAGCGATATTTGTATGTACTTTCCCCCTATAGTCTCATTAACAGTAGATATTACAAAACTTTCTGATTTTTACAAATCTGAAGGTGAGAAATGTTGCAGATTTATTTTTTTCTTTTTAAAAATCAAGTTTATTGAGTAATAATTTACACATACTAAAATGTCCATACTTCAAGTATACAGTTCAATGAATTTTGGGCAAATGTGTGTACCAGTGTAACCACCATCCTACTTAAGATATAGAACATTTCCATCACCTCCATGTTGGCTCCTGACTCATCAAGCCTCTGTCCTTTTATTGAGAATGCCCTTACTGTTCAACACCACAAAATATTTTAAGATATTTTAGTGCTTTTTCTTTTCTTTTTTTTTTTTTGCGGTACCGGGAATTGAATGCAGGGGCGTTCTACCTCTGCGCTACGCCCCCGGCCCTATTTTTTATACTTTATTTTGAGACCGGGTCTCACGAAGTTGTGGAGGGCCTCACTAAGTAGAGAAAGAGAGAAAGAGAGAGAGAGAGAGAGAGAGAGAGAGCGTGCGCACGCGCCTGCGTGCGCGTGCACAAGCTGAGGCTGGCTGCGAATCCGGATCCTCCGGTCTCCGCCTCCCAAAGTACTGGGATTACAAGTGTGCGCCACCACGCCTGGCAGTGCTTTTGCTTGTGTCTCCTATAGAATCAACCCCTTTTCAAGTGGTTCCTTTTATTAGAGAATGGTGTTTAGAAACCAAGCTCTGTGTGCTGGGTGTGCTCATAGCCACTGGAGTGCAATTGGTTTTGGGTAGGGTTGCCAAATACAATATTGGAACCCCAGTTAAATTTAAGTTTCAAATAATCAATGGATAACTTTTTAGTATGTCACAAATAGTACTTAAAACATACTAAAATTATTTGTATTTTTCTAAAGTTCAAATTTATCGGCATGTCTTATATTTGTATTTGCTAAACCTGGCTGTTTTAATTCTAGACTTTCTTAGAAAGAACTACAAAATATGTAAGTATACTAATTCATATCTATCTAAAATATCATGAGTTAATACTGATATTTTTTAACCCAGTCCTTGTTCATACAGGGTTTATTTTTGCCTTCTTCCTTTACATATTTGTAGACTCTTTTCCCAACATTGAGGAGTTTAAACTCTTCTTATTTTATTTTTTTTGCGGTACCGGGGATTGAACGCGGGGGCATTCTACCTCTGCACTACGCCCCCGGCCCTATTTTTTATACTTTATTTTGAAACCGGTCTCACGAAGTTGCAGAGGGCCTCACTAAGGAGAGAGAGAGAGAGAGAAAGAGAGACACAGGGAGAAAGAGAGAGAGAGAGCTGAGGCTGGCCGTGAACCCGGATCCTCCGGTCTCTGCCTCCCAAAGTACTGGGATTACAAGCGTGCACCACCACTCCCGGTTAAACTCTTCTTATTTATAAAATATTTAAATATTTGTTCAATTATAGGATATACATAGTTTCAGAATGACTAAATTGCATCCCCATGAAAAACCCCTTTATTAATTAGATTGCAGCATTTATGTACAGTTTATTTTGTTTTTAGCCATAGTTTCTTGTTTTAATTATGTTTATAGCATTATGCAAATTTTAATTTTTTATATAGTCAAATTCATCAATATTTTATTTCCTCTGAATATTAAGTAATTTTCCCTACACCAAAGTTAAGGAAATTCACCCTTGTTTTCTTCTAGTACATATTGGGACATATTGGGTTTCATTTTTTATATTTAGATCCCTAATTCATTAGTTTGTTTCTGCATATGGCATGAAAAAATAATCGATATTTTTTCCAAATGGCTATCCAGTTGTACAAGCACAGTTTACTAAAAAGTTCATCTTTACCCTAGTGATTTAAAATGCTATTGTTGTCCTACAGTAAATATTCACTCATATTGGGTCTGATTCTGGACATTCTGTTCTATTCCACTGGTCAATGCTATTGTTGTCCTACAGTAAATATTCACTCATACTGGGTCTGATTCTGGATATTCTATTCTATTCCACTAGTTAATGCTATTATTGTCCTACAGTAAATATTCACTCATATTGGGTCGGATTCTGGACATTCTGTTCTATTCCACTGGTCAATTTGTCTATTCATGTAACATACCACGCTGTTCTAGCTGTAGAAAATTATAGTATGTTTATGTCTGTTTTGGCTAGTCCTCCCATGCAGTCTTTTTCAGTCTTTTGCTGGTTATTCTTAGATGTTTTTAATTTTTCTTCCATTTATTTTAGTAATGGTGAAGTGTCTTTTCATATATTTTCAAAGCCATTAACATATATATTTTTGTGATGTATCTGTTCATTTCTCCCAAACTTTTAAAATTGAGTTTTTGCTTTTCTCTATATTTGGAACTTTTTGTGTGTGTGCGTGCATAGTACTGGGGGTTGAACCCAGAGGCATTCAACCTCTAAGCTATTTTATTTTTTTTATTTTGAAACAGGGTCTTATTAAGTTGCTGAGGGTTTCACTAAATTGTTTTTTTTTGTGTGTGTGTGGTACTGGGGATTGAACCCAGGGACATTCTACCTGCAAGCTACACCCCCAGCCCTATTTTTTATTTTTTATTTTGAAACAGGGTCTCACTTAGTTGCAGAGGGTCTCACTAAGTAGCTGAGGCTAGCTGCGAACACAGATACTGGGATTACAAGCGTGTGCCACCAAGCCGGGCTCACTAAATTGTTGAGACTGGCCTCGAATTTGTGATCCTCCTGTCTCAGCATCCCAAATACTGGGATTACAAGGCATGCACCACCACGCTTGGCTTATTTGGGAACTTTTAAACTTAGAGATACTAACACTTAAACTGTGATGTATTAGAAATATTTTTATTGAGCCGGGTGTGCTGGCGCATGCTTGTAATCCCAGTACTTGGGAGGCTGAGACCGGAAGATCCGGATTCGTGGCCAACCTCAGCTACTTAGTGAGGCCCTCCGCAACTTAACAAGACCCTGTTTCAAAATAAAGAATAAAAAAATAGGGCTGGGGGTGTAGCTCAGAGGTAGAACGCCCCTGGGTTCAATCCCCGGCACCACACACACAAAAATATATATATATATATATTTTTTATTGGTTTACCATTTTTCTTTTCATTTTGTTCATGAAAGATTTTGACATTTAATTTTAAAAAGTTTTACATGATAACTTTTTTCCATTTCTTTTGCTTTATTGCTATGAATTTAAAGTCATATTTAGAAAAAGTTTTTTCCACTTCCAGATTATAGAGGAATTCTCTAGCAGTTGCTTTGGTTATTCATGCAATTTTGTTTCTAAAGACTGATTGTATTATACTGTCCTAGGAAATCAGTTTATTTTCTTAGTCATGTCAAAATCTATTCCTTTGTTTTCTGGAGTTGATTGTTGCTAATGAGAAGTTGGATCTCATCATACTGACTTTTGTTTTTTTCCATATTGATTTTATTTACTAGTAGCATTCAAAAATTTTCACTCTATTTTGATATTCTGCAATTCCACTTCAACATGTCTAGCTGGATATTTTTTCAGTTGAGGAATTTTCTCAGTCATCAACTCTTTTGATATTGCTTTCACTATTCTAGTCTTTATTCAGATGTGTCTTAGACAAATAGTAACTTCCGATCTTTCAAATCTCATAGTTTCTTTTTCGTCTTTCAACCTACCTTCTGTTTAAATTCTTTCTTTTATCGTGTTCCATCTAGATTTATCTTGACAATGTGTTATATTTTATTCATGTTCTAAAATAGCTGACTCATATTTTCTATTTCCCCATCATAGTCAGTATTCTATTATTTCTCTATTGTTTCATTTATTATTTTTATCTCAAAAACATTTAAATGTAGTTTAGTATTTCTAATTTTTTCTGGAGTAATTTTTGTCATTTTTTGCTCCATATGATCATATTATTTTGATGAATGTTATTTATTTATCTCTTCTTAAATATACTGCATTAAAATAATTTAAAACAGTAGAGAGTAAATTTATCACCTGATTGTTGAAAATATTAGTTGATTTTCTTGTAGTGTTATTTTTCTTCATGTACTTTTGAATTTTAGTTTGTAAGTTTATTCTGAAAAGTAATTATTTTTTTCTCTCTGTATCTATCTCATTTTTTCTAGTTCCTTTTCAGACAGGGCCCTAAGGCCAGAACAGATCCTTCCCCTTCCTGGGGATTGAACCCAGGGGCATTCTATCTCCAAGCTATACCCCCCAGCCCTTTTTTAACTTTTATTTTTTTGTTTTGAAATGGGGCGCTAGGTTGCTGAGAGTTTCGGTAAGTTGTTGAGACTGTCCTGGAACCTGCATTCTTCCTGTCTCAGACTCCCAAATTCTGGGATTACAGGCCTGCACCACCACGCCCAGCCAGAGCAGATTTTATTTGTCACTTTCAGGCTATTGTTCTTTGCTGATAGCAATGTTATCACAGCTCCAGTTACTGAGTCAGGAGTGGGTTTGTAACATATTTTTAAATTCCCTGTATGCTAAACTAGTATTAAGTATTGAGAGGCTAGAATTTACTCTTGGGGAATACTGCTATTTCATGTACTGATGAGCAGCTTTGCTTATACTTCTTGGCTAGTTCTCAGATCCCTTCACTTTCCTTTCTTGCCTCCCCTTCTTTAGTCTAATACCATTAGCAAAACCCCCTCAGGCCCTCTTTACAACTCAGTTCTCCCCTTGACAAACAATGAAACAAACAAACCAAATGTTGAATATTGGTGAGACAGGAGAAGAGGATTTAAATCCTAGACAAACTATCTTTTCTGACGTGGTGGGAGATAAATCAGAATTGATGCAAAACATAAGGGTGTTGGCCAGAGAAGAGGAGCCCTCCAGAGGTGGGCACCACAGCATTTCTCTGAATAGCTACAAGTGGGAGGGATGTATTGAAGTTCTGACTTTACTACAATATCAGAGATGGCAGCTTGGAACATGGCCTGTGATAGAAGGAACTGAATCAAAAAGGCAACACAACTAGAGGCTGCCAGAGGGGTGAAATGTTCCATCAGGCTACTTTTTTGATATTTAAAAATGACATGAACCTGACTCACTTGTACTTTGACATCACTGTCAATGACATTCAATTCATGGAGAAGAAAAACTTGATGAACAACCTTTCTTCCTTTTTTTTAAAAAACACTAAAAACAATAGTAGTAAAAATGTAAATTGAACCAAAGTGCATTCTTTTAGAAAACGAGTTCTTTTAAACTTCCACAATTCCCAGGAGAAAGATATAAATGATAGTTTGGCAAAGCAAAGCTTTCTTTGCAAGACTAATTCTTACTATAAAGATTTCCCAACAAGTAGGATATGAACATTAGAGCAATGAAATTTGTATCAGTGCCTCAGTCCATGGATCTTCATCTATACATTTTAAAATTAAACATGACACAGAGGCAGGCGTGGTGGTCCATGTCTATAATTTCAGTACTTGGGAGGCTGAGACAGGAGGATCACAGGTTGGAGGGCAATATGCAATAACTCAGTGAGACCCTGTTGCGAAATAAAAAGAAAATAAGGCTTGAGGTGTGGCTTGAAGGTAGAATGCTCCTGGGTTCAATCCCAGTATCAAAAAAAAAAAAAAGGAAAAAAGAAAAAAGATGATGCGGAATATGAAATGCTGTCCTTGAATCAAAAACTATAACTCACGATCAAATAAGTAAAGTTCAGTCTGTTAAAAAAAGCTCCAAATTATTCAATAGAGCTCTCCAAAGTTATCAATATTTTTATTAAGTTATAGAAAGATGAAATTCTTTGAAGATAGAAGAATCAGATAAAAGTCTTAAGAAGTAGCTTATAACTATCTCTTAACCATTTTTCCCTTAACCATTAAAAAATAGAGAGATAGTTATAAGCTATCTCAAAGCTGAATCATAAAGAGATTTTTCAGTAGCTGGGAGAATTTCTACAAAAAACATGAAATGAAAATTTTTGCTCATTTTAAGTTTAATAAATTATGAACATATTCAATAAAACTCTAATATTGATACTAGCATTTCAATGACATATGAAAGAGAGAAATATCGGGTTGTCATTGTGTCATTCCAACCAGGAGAGTTGCCTCTTCCTCTTCATTCTATGACAAATACACAGAAGCTTCATTCATGTATGTATGGCCTGAAATCAGCTTTTCATTGTCTTGCAAGATCAGTTGTTAAAGTTTTAAGAAATATTGCAAGTCAGGTGTTAAACACAGCAGTCATTAAACACTGTCCTTTGACTTTATAAGTACATTATATTAAAAAAGGTAATAAATATTTAAGAAATCACTTCCTGCTGTGTTTACTATTGTCTTTGCTTTCAGGCTACTAGTCGTTTGCATTCTTACAGAAGAAATACTACAATATGGTGTGTGATACTGTGTAAATTTCCCAGCTCTCTGTTCAGTGACATCTTGTTGATAGTTTGCAATTGGCCATGGTGGAAGTATTTTCTCACAGAATTTAACAAATGTTATCTAAACCAGGGATTTATTGATTGCTTGTTGATTATTTAAATTTAAGACAGTGATGGGGAAATATTAACAATGCAGATTAAATTTAAAAGGGTATTGTGTTTATAGCCATTTAGTAGTGAATAGCATAAAAAGTACAGGGAAGGGGGAGGGAATAGGGTGGGATTGGAGGGAGGGCTAAATGTGCAATGTGTGCATGTATGATGTTGATACCCTGACATATATCAAAATGTATAATTACAATGCACCAATAAATGAACATAAAAAAGTAGAAATGCACCAAGTGATATGTGCATGTATGTTACCACTTTGAATCTCATTATTATGTATAATTTACATTATCCCAATGAAAGTATAAAAAATAGGAAATATTCTTCCAGTATTCAAAAGCTATTTTCAAAGAAGTCCTTCACATCAATGATGAGTAAATGAAGTTTGGAAGTACATCTTCATTATTTTGTCCTATTTATTAATGTAAAAGAATGTCAGCCAACCATTGGTATTGTTACTATACTAATTTGTTAATTAAAACTATAGGTTGTCTATGTATACAAGTTTAGCAGAAATAAAAAAAGCATTATGTGATAGTTAATCTAAGTTGTCAACTTGACCTGATCATGACACACCCAAGATTATGTGATTTTGGATGTGTAACAGCAGATTAAAGAGAAAGCCCTGCCCTGAATGTAGGCAGCAGGATTCTGATAGGTGCGGACTTAGATAAAAAGGGAGAAGCCGCGTAGAGTGTGTGCGACTCGTTCCGAGGAAAGCGCATCTGCTCTCGCCTGAGATCGTCAGCCGCCGGCTGACGCCTTTCTCCGAAGAGCTCGATCTTCTCGGCCTCCTGCTCTTGGAACTGAAACTCCACCATCGTTTCTCCGAAGAAGCTTTCTGATCTTCACGTCTTGGACTGGGACTGAATTAGTGGTTGCTCCAATCCTAAGACTCTAGCTCTTAGACCGTTCGACCAGCTACTGGTTCCTCTGACCCTCCACGTGCAGTCAGAACCTGGGACTACATTGCTGCAAACTGTAAGCCATCTGATAAATCCCTTTTTTTTAAAATATACTCATTCTGTGTATTCTGTTAATCTAGAGAACCCTGTCCAATACACATTATGAGACTCAATTGGCTATATGGAATTTACAACAAAGAATATTATATATTTTATTTGAAAGCTATAACTTCTTTATATTAATTAAATTTATAATAAACTTAAGAGTATATATATGCTGGTCCCCACATCTCCCTAGAGGAAATCTGTTTTTTAAACATTCCTCAGCTCTAGTGGTAGGCCTGGGTGATCACAGGATGTTGTAGCTTCTTTTTCTGGGACTGAGAGGCCTCCTCCAATGTCTGTTTCTACAGAGTGAGCCATGGCTACTCCTGGGACCTTTAGTTTCTGCGGACCCCCAGAAGCAGAACTCCCAGCTGCTGCCTTTTGGGGAACTTTGATGCAACTGAGCTCATGGCTTTAGTTACTTCCCTGTTACTCTCTTCTGTGTCTGGACCACGATGATGTTTATCCTGGTTTTGTACGTGGCTATGTCTTTAGAAATTTAAAAAATATAAATTTTATCTATCGTTGTTAAAGGTTTAAGGAAAACTGGGGTGGTGCAAACATGAATTCACTGTTTTGACCTTGGTTATCTCTGTGACTTGGGGTTTAGAGGGGGTCAGGGAACGATGACACAGTGTTTCTCTGCCGGTGGGAGTCCTAGTCACCCCTCAACATCAGAATCACGATTTTGGCAAATTCTTACTCTCATTTCTCTCCTTGTCTACTGGAATGAATTGATCTGTTTCTTGCTTTACATAATTCATTCTTTTAATCAGCAAATATTTACTGTTTTTCATATGCTTTCAATGTGCTTGGCACTGGGCCCACAGTGGTGAGTAAAGCCAGGCTTGGTCCTATGGGACTTAGGTTCTAGTGGAGAGACAAATGTTAATGGAGTAATCATATAAATAAGTTGCAAATTATGATGAGAGCTATGAATAAAAATATAGGGAACTTTGCTTTTAATGAGAAGACAAGGTACAGGTTTAACATTTCAGCAAAGATGTCACTGAGGCTATGATGTGAACAAAGATTTAAAAGCTGAGTAGAAATTAGTGACAAAAAACAAGGGAAACCATTGGACAAAAAGAACAAGAGAGCTGGACTTGGTGGCACATGCCTGTTATCCCAGTTTTCGGAGGCTGAGACAGGAGGATTGCAGGTTTGAAGGCAGCCTCAGTAATGTAGTGAGACTCTGAGCAACCTAGCGAGACAGTGGACAGTGTTTAAAAAAAAAGTCCACAAAAAATAGAAAGGGCTGGGGGGTATAGCTTGGAGGTAGAACGCCCCTGGGTTCAATCCCCAGCACCACACATACACACACACAAAACAAAAAAACAATACAGCACAACACAAAACAACAAAAAAACAGGAGAGAAAGCCAGCATGTTTGAGATGCAACCACTAGGGTGCAAAATATCCAGAAATTAGAGTGGAAAGACACACAGGGGGCAGAACATGTAAAGCCTTGAAGAGCTATTGAGAAGTTCAAGTAGTTGAATTATACAATCTTATAAGTCTTTAAAAAAGATTGCTTTGTCAGCAATGGTTTGGAAATCAACCAATATGTAAGTCATTAGTGACAAGGCTATTAATGTCGCAGTCCAGTGAGAGATCATGGGAGCCTAGCCTTGGAAGGAAGATGTTGATGATGCTGGGGAGACGTGAATGTTGCATATATATATATACATATATACTTTTATTGATGCATTGTAGTAGTGTAGTCTCACATCATAATGTAGTTCAGAGTGTTAGTGACATACATGCACACAGCACTTGGGCTTCCCCCCTGGTTCCCTCCTCACTCCTTCCCCTTCCCCATACATGATATTGAGATTGGCGTTGGTATTCTTACATATGTACATAACGTCAACAGAAGTGTTTCCTTTCTTAATTGTTCCTCTCCCTGCCACCATCCTTCCCTGGACCACTTCCCTCGCTCCACTGGGGTTTCTCCTCCATTATCTAAAGTCTGTCTTGTGTCCTGATTACTCCCTAGCTTCTACATATGAGAGAAAGCATACGACCCTTCACTTTTTGTGACTGGTTAGTCTCAATTAACATAATGTTCTCCATGTCCATCCATTTTACTGCAAATGACATAATTTTGTTCTTTATTGCTGAGTAGAACACCATTGTGTGTATATCCCATAATTTTGTAATCCACTCATCTGTTGATGGACACCTAGATTGGTTCCATAATTTGGCAATTGTGAATTGTGCTGTTATAAACATGGATATGCATATGTTACTCTAATATTCTAATTTCAGTCTCTTTGGAAAGATACTCAGAAATGGTATAGCTGGATCATATGGTGGATCCATTCCCAGTTTTCTGAGGAATCTCCACACTGATCTCCATAGTGACTGAACTAATTTGCAATCCCACTAACAGTGTAGAAGAGTTCCTAATTCCCCACATGCAGGCCAGCATTTATTGTTGTTTGACTTCTTGATGATCGCCATTCTAATTGGAGTTAGTTGGAATCTCAGTGTAGTTTTGATTGCATTTCCCTGATTGCTAATGATGTTGAACATTTTTTCCTGTATTTTTTGGCCATTTATATTTCTTCTTTTGTGAAGTGTCTATTTAGTTCACTTGCCCATTTTTTATTTTTTTTAGTGGTGTTTCTTAAGTTCTTTGTATATTATAAATATTAGTCCTCTTTTGGAGGAGTAGCTGGCAAAAATCTTCTCCCATTCAATTACAGACATATTTGGGAGACATGGTGATATATTGGATATTGAGAGGAAGGAGGGCTTTTTCAGGCTATTTTACTGTTTTTTGTCTGAAGCAATTGGAGGAGTGGTATCAATCACAAAGAAAATTGACAGAGGATCCAGTTTGTGGCCTAGTTTTGAACATTCTAAGTTTTTTTTTTCTTTTGTTGTGGTACTGGCGATTAAACCTAAAGGGCATTCTATCTCTGAGCTATACTCCCAGCCCTATTTTATTTTTTTTTGCGGTACTGGGGATTGAACCCAGGGGCATTCTACCTCCAAGCTACATTCCCAACCCTATTTTTTATTCTTTATTTTGAAACAGGGTCTCACTAAGTTGCAGAGGGCCTCTCTAAGTAGCTGAGGCTGGCCGCAAACCTGGATCCTCCTGTCTCAGCCTCCCAAGTATTGGGATTACAAGCGTGTGCCACCATGCCTGGCCTATTTTATTTTTTATTTTGAAACAGGGTCTCAGTAAGTTGTTGAGGGCCTCGCTAAATTGCTGAGGCTGGCCTCAAACCTGAGATCCTCCTGTCTCACCTTCCCAAGTATTGGGATTACAGGCCTATGTCACCACATTTGGTTGGGACCTTTTAAGTTTGAAGCGCCTTTGAGACCTTCACAACAGAGAGGTTGATTGGTAATTGCATATATCTGTGCTTATGCCTTCAGATAGTGTTATTGTTAGCTTTTCTTTTGAGCCTATGAACCCTTTGAGGCTGGGAAACATTGTGCTACTCAAGTTCTTATTTTCAGGCAATTGGTGCTGAAGCCAGTTAAGCAGAAAGGAGTTTATTGAAAAGATACTGGTTATCTCCCAGGTTTAATGGAAAGCTGGAGCACTTGGCATCAAAACGGTTTCTAGGAACAAAGCTCCAAATCCCACCTGAGTACTGGTATGTTGAGGAAACCATGGCAGAACAGCAGGTGTTACATTGCTAGGGCTGCCTCTCGGTGCCAACACCCCATTTTACTACAACTGCAGCCCTTGGTCACTGCTGTGTCCAGCTAGGCTTTGCAGCCTCCACTACTGATAGAGGATGCAGACAGTGTGAACAAGAGTCATGCATGGTTACATTGAATGCTGGAGCCTGAGACTTTCTCTAGCTGCCAGAGGACTGCATGTCTGAGGGAAGAAGCTTTTGCTCTTTCACCAAAATAATAAAGCGACCCCTCCGCCTCCAAAGGAAAGGGGCTCAGACACCAGAGAGCTAACACAAGTGGCAGATTTCCTCTCACATACATCTCATTTTTGTATACTTAGCACCTCATGTAGTGGGAGCATACAAAAAATAATTTGTTTTGAATTGATTTTAAAAATTGTTTTAATGATAAATTAGAGCAATTCAGATTAAAAATTTTCCTTCATTTTTTCATGTAGACAGTATATTACTAGGTTATTATGTTATCACTTAAATTTGACTTTGTTAACTAACCTCACTGTGAAATTCTATTACTATTATAATTTGTCCTTTAGAAAAGTAGGTATTTTTCTTTTCAAAACAACAAAGATGGCCTTGTATTTCTTATTTTGGGCACATTTCATTGCCCAAAATATTTTAGATATTTTATTTAAAGAAAATATTTTTTTTTCATTTCTCTTTTCCTACCTGTGCTTCTAATGGTAGACAAATAAATAATAGTTGACATTTCCTATTGTTCCATGGTGCGTTTTTGTCCTAGAACTTATTTCACATTCCATCAGTCCTATTCAGATTGATGGAGTGCAATCATTTAGCATTTCTCTTGCCTTCTTCCTTTTTAATGTTTTGGACCTTTTAAGTTTTATTTTCCCATTACAAATTTGAAAAAAGTAGAAAATCCTGCACTGTTTTCATAAGCTATTAAAAAAACCAATGATTCCAAGTGAATCTTGTTTAGTGATGGCAATGATTAATGAGGAAATGATTTCCTATTAAATTGAGAAGAGTAATCTTACTAGATCATTTCTCCTTCACACATGCAATTCAGACAATTTTATTTGCTATTTCCATTTTCCTCTTAAGATTTTGTGTAAAAAGAAGACTCTGTGTGTGTGTGTGTGTGTGTGTGTGTGTGTGTGTGTGTATGTTACTGGGGATTGAACTCAGGGACATTCTTCCTCTGAACTACACCCCAAGCCCTATTTTATTTTTTATTTTGAAACAGGATCTCACTAAGTTGCAGAGGGCCTCGCTAAGTTGCTGAGGCTAGGCGCGAACCTGTGATCCTCCTGTCTTAGACTCCCAAGTACTGGATTACAGGCGTGCACCACCACATGTGGCGAAAAGTAGGCTTTTGCTTCTCTTCTCTGTTATTTTTTCAATTCCCAGATACTAATCTCTTGACTCTCCCCCCACCAGACACACACACTTTTCTCTCTCTCTCCCTCTTTTTCTCTCTTTCTTGATATGTGTTTGTGCACTGGGAATTGAAACCAGGAGCTTACAGATACTAGGCACACATTCTACTACAGAGTTGTACCCCCCGCTTTTGATCTCCTTTTCTTTCTATGCTAACAAGAATTGATGTTAGAAGGGGAATGCTGTGTTGTAATGCTAGCTACCTGTCCATTTAATCCAAACTCTCATGTTGGCTTGTACTGTGTCAGTCATGTGGGGAACATATGTGTTATAATACGCCTCCCTGTCTAGTTTTAGGCTAGCACTGGCTCCAAAGGGCTGTGGGTAAGATTTGGAAGGCAAAAGCAAAGCATTAACCGTCACTGTCACTCTAGAAGGCTGGCATGGTTTGATGTGGTGACAGACAGATGCGGAGATGCCAACAGCTTCCAGCTGGTCCTTGTTCTGTTTCCAGCCTTTCTTCCTGACTGGCAACCCAGATGAGTCACAGTAGCTCCAGGCTCACCCCACCCTCTATGTGCACTCACAGAAATGGTAGCTGCATTTTCTACTGACCTCCCATGACCCTTTTATAGCCCATTTCAGCGGCTGGAGGGCTTGGCATCTCAGATTGGTTGGCTGGTGACTTTCAACTCTGATCCTTCAGCTTCCCTTCTGGACCCGCACCTGCCCAGTCCTTTCTCTAAATGTGTAAATTCTAACTCCTATAATAAATCCCTTAACCTATAGCTTATGGTGGGTCGGCTTCCTGGTTGAACACTGAGTGATTCAATTTTTTATGCTCAAACTTTTTCTGATATCTTTGCCTTTCCACTTGTTCTTTGTCATGAATTACTATTTATTTTTCAAATTTAAGACTTCTCTCTTGACCTACATAAGTTTGATTTCCATTGTTAGCAAGAAGCCTAAATTAATTTTTAAAGAGTTACTCAGTGTTCTCATTCTGGTGCATTCTGAGCATAACCCAAACTATTATTTTTAAAGCTGATTACGCTAAAGACCTCAAGCAAAGTCACGTGGGGATGTAGTATAGAAATAATTGGTAATCTCATTTGAACTGTAAAAAACATATTTTTATACTGCATACTTCTTATTTGAGTTGTAGCTAAATGAGTTCATTTGAGTTCTTTTTTTTTTGGTACTGGGGATTGAACCCAGGGGCATTCTACCTCTGAGCTACATCCCCAAGCCCTTTTTATTTTTTTATTTTGAAACAGGGTCTTGCTAAGTTGCTCAGGCTGGCCTCGAACCTGTGATCCTCCTATCTCAGCCTCCCAAGTACTGGGATTACAAGCGCGCTCCACCACACCTGGCTCATTTCAGTTCTTAACAAATGTCTCTAGTTTAAATAATTTGTTTAATACTATTTCAGACCATGGGTGATGATTTTTTGGTGTGGCTTTGTTTCAAGTTTACTTATAATGGAGGGTAAATGCCTATTGTTTACTTGAGAGTGGGGAAAATATGGACAAATCTGTCCAATTAAAGATTATATTAATCAGGTATATGGAAAGCTTAAGCTAAAAGTTAAAGCTAATGCAGATATGAATTGTGTGCCTAATAAACTGATTTTTAAATGTAATTCTTAAACCTATATTGACATTAATATTCTTATCACCATCTGAGTTTTAGAAGTTCTAGAACTGAGGCACAGAGGGGAGAAGTTAATTTATACAAAGTCACAGAGAGAGTAAGCAGAAGCAGGTTCTGGGTCAAGGCTGTAGTCCTGAAGTGCTCAAGGTCAGAACAACTAGAGTCCAACCTCCCAGCTTCCTGCCCAGCAAAATGTGGTGAGAGGAGTGGGAGCGTGTATAGTCAGAAAGGTGTGGGGTAAAATATCAGCCCCATGGCTTCCTACCTGTCTGAACTTCAACTGGACACTTAAACTCACGTGACCATAATTTATGAATTTGAAAAGTGAGATAACCATTTTACATACTTCCAGGGTAGTTGTGACAATGTTGATAAATGGCAAAACACGGTAGTCATTAGTTTAGTCTCTCTATATATGTGAGTTTTCTACCAGCTGTCCTTAGTAATAGAAAAGGTGCTCGAAAAATAAAAAAAGACCAGTTAGGGGTACATTATTCACCATTTCTAGATGGAAGAGATATTGCTTAATTTAGAAATAAAAAAAGTTCATCAGGCATGGTGGCACATGCCTGTAATTCTAGTACTTGGGAGGCTGAGCGAAGGATTGCAGATTCAAGGACAGCCTCAGCAAGTAGTGAGACACTCATCAACCTAGTGAGACACTGTTTCAAAATAAAAATAAAATAGGGCTGGTGGTGTAGCTCAGAGGTAGAATGCCCCTGGGTTCAATTCTTAGTACCAAAAATAAATAAATAAATAAATAAATAAATAAATAAATAAATAGGTTCAAGTAACCAAAGCAAGATAAATTAAATAGTAATGTGAAATAATAATGTAAGAGCAAAAACTTGGACACCTTCTAAATATCTGATGATTGACAAGTGTTGAATCAAATTTGTTAAATATTCTTCATGGAGTGTTATGGAGCCATTAAAATGTTTATGAAGCTGGGCGTGGTGGTGCTCACTTGTAATCCCAGTACTTTGGCAGGTGGAGACCGGAGATTCAGGTTCCGGCCAGCCTCAGCTCTCTCTCTCTCTCCCTGTCTCTCTCTCTCTCTCTCTCTCTCTCTCTCTCTCTCTCTCTCTCTCTCTACCTAGTGAGGCCCTCCACAACTTCGTGAGACCCGGTTTCAAAATAAAGTATAAAAAAAAAAAATAGGGCCGGGGGCGTAGCAGAGAGGTAGAACGCCCCCGCGTTCAATCCCCGGTACCGAAAAAAAAATGTTTATAATATTGGAAATGTTTAAATATTGGTAGAAAAGTAAGATATGGAATACTATATATAAAATACATTAAAGTGGTAGGAAAATACTTTAAAAATATCAATGAACAGTGAATTTTTCTTTATTTTATTTTCCTGTGTTTTCTAAGTTTTCTGCTACCTTTAAAATACAATGTAAGCTTTATTTGAGAAGGTGTGAACTGCTATTGAGAATGGTATTCTCCTGTTTATTCATGAGTGTGAATTCTACAATAAAATGATACAGAGGCTATTAAATTGCATTTTATTTCATCAGTAAACTAAAAAGGTATGTGAGCAAACTTCTTTTCTTAAATGGTTGGCATAGATTTTCATCATTTTCTTCCCCCCCCCCAATAATTGCTAGGTGTGAAGGTGCTGGCACGAGTACAGCATTTCATTTTCTGCAGAGGAGTGCATGCAATATTTATATATTATATATCATTACTTTGAAATCAGTTTATGATAAAGGGAGCCAGAACTCCTCTACAGGGCTGCTTCTTTCTGTTTAAAGAGGCATCCTTTCCTTGGAATGTAGTAATGGCCGTAGTACTTTAGCAAATAGCTATAAAACATGAAATGTCCTCCTTTCTTGTATTAATCCATCAGGAAGCTTTCAGGGATTCTTCTTGTCTAAAATATTCATGGGCAGCAAAATGTCCTGAATGCCCTACAGAATTTGTGCAGAGCCGGGCAGATGATTGATAGTGAAGTTCTGTTCTGAGTCACTCACAGTATGTAATTCTATTTGTCTTGCCAAATACGGGAGAGCTGGCAACTCATAAAAGGTAAAGGTAACAGACACCATATTTTCTTACATTTAAAAAGGAATGGGGTGTCTCCACTCTATACCACTGGATGTTGCAAATTTTTATTAAATAAAATAAAAGGCAGGCAAGCTATTCTTCATAGAATAGTAAAAAGTTTTATTAAGTCATTTATTATACTGCACATTTCTCTTTGGCATATATTTGCCTGTATGGACATGTCTTAAGTAAATGGTGTGCAAATGTTATCTAATTAAGGAAAACCCAGTGAGAGTGCCTAGTTTAAGAAAGGCATCCAGTAGACACTCGATGCATCCCTTTAATGAATAAAAGTCAGTTTCTGTCTTCCAGCATTTTTGACATTAGTGTTTCCAAGATAACGTTTAGTTTTTCATTAAATTGACATAAAAACTGAAAATCTGTTCAGGCTTAATCTCATAAAGTCAGGTAATGTGATCGATGGGCAGTAGAAGATATTGCAACTGCTAGCCGGATTTAGCACTTTGAGCCACTCTTACTTCCTGAGGGCATGATTCTGTCATTTGTACTGTGCAGAGTCCCTGAGTTTTGGCTGAGTCAGGACCTTGCAGTCACGTCTGGAGGACTTGCTTTTGGTTTACGTGTTTCAGTATATAAAGTGTCATTGTTCATGATGGCTATTATGCTGCCGTATATGTAAAGTGAATTGCAATGTAGAGGTAAGATAGAATAAATTAATTGCAGTAATTATATTTTATCTTTTTGTAGTGAAAGTATCCTAGAAAATACAGAAATATAGCATCGTTGTGAAGAAATCAGTGTATGAGTCTGTTGAAGCAGTTGGGCCTGCCATCCATGAAGAGGAGATATCTGAACCAGTAGTTGATTAGTGTGCTTAATTTGGCAGATTAAAATCAATTAAGGAACAGGGACCACATTTCAATATTACTCAAATTTTAATCACATATATTGCTTTGCACATAGTAGGAGATCAATTAATGCTTCATTAAATAAAAGTCAGAAAAGTCTTAGATTGCATGCAATAATATTTAGTCAGAAATGATCAATTATTTATTTTTTCAGTGGAGATTCCTAGACTTTGAAATTTGAGTATTACTTTGACCAGTTTGCTATATATTTTTCATTGAGTTTTCTTATTACAATATTTTTATACTTTAGCATATTCCTTAAATGTCTTTATTCCTGGCATAAAAATGTGGTTACTTTTCAGTCTTTGAGACAGGTAATAAAATTTACCATTCAGCAAAGAAAAACATTTGTTGACATAAGTAACCAAAGATATATACACTTTTAACATATCCTGAAAACATTTTTTTGTTGATTGTAATTTGTTGAGAATTCTTGTACCCTTTCCACTGAGGTAGTGAGAAGTTACTTTTTAAGTGATCTGAAAACAAAAAATAGAATTTGTGGTTTTCTTAGTCTCTTAGTTTGGTTAAAAAATAAAAGGAGCATGTGCTGTGTATATGTATGTCTCTATCACCCTGAATTATATTATGATGTGAAACTACAATGCACCAATAAAAGTATATATAAAAAAGGAGCATGCAGATGAGCAAGAATAGGTTGGTCTACTTTAAAAATGTTCCTACCTTTCTTCCCTATTTAAAATTATTTAGAAGTTGTGATAGTGGGATAAATTTATGTCTTTTAAAAAGCATTATGCCCCAATTTTTTCTGTTCTTTTTGATTACAGTTGGTTATATATATAACATATATATGTTATAGAAATATATATAACCTACATATATGTTATGGAAATATATATAACATATATATATATGTTATGGAAATATATATATATAATCTTATGGAAAGTTTTTCAGCTGTTTTTGGTGTTGTGTTACACAGATTTTCCTTAAATCTGACCTAATTTTTTTTTGGTACCAGGGATTAAACCTGGGGACAGTCTACCTCTGAGCTACACCCCAGCCCCTTTTAGTTTTTATTTTGAAACAGGGTCTTGCTAAGCTGCTGAGGGTCTTGTTAAGTTGCTAAGGCTGGCCTTGAACCTGCAAGCCTCCTGTCTTTGCCTCCCATGTGCTGGCATTATAGGCATGTGCCATTGTGCCTGGCCTGATCTAATGTTCTTCGGTCCCTTGATTTTCTCAATATTGAAGAGGAATTTCTACAGTTAGATTAAAATAAACAGTGGATTCCAAGTGTTAGTGATATCATGCAATATTTATCCTTCTGTGCCTGGCTTATTTCATTTAGCCTAATGTCCTCCAATTTCATCTGCACAATTGCAAATGAAAGGATTTCCTCTCTTTTTAAGGCTGAATAACATCCCATTGTATATTTAAATAGCAGTCTCTTTATTCATTCATAGGTCCATGGATGCTTAGGTTGTTTCCACATTTTGGATACTATGAATAATGCTGCAATGAGAAATAGAGAGTAGAATGGTAGTTGCCAAGAGTTAGAGAGAGAGAGAAATGGGAAGATGTTGGTCAAAGTGTGCAAAGCTTCAGCTGTATGATGAATAAGTTCTGGAGATCTAATGTACAGCATGGTGACTATGGTTAATAATAATGCATTGTGCTGGGCATGGTGGTGCATACCTGTAATTCCAGTACCTGGGAGACAGACAGGAGGACCTCAGGTTTGAGGCAAGCCTCAGCAAATTAGTGAGACCCTCAGCAATTTGGTAAAACCCTGTTTCAAAATAAAAAAATAAAGTAGTGCTGGAGGTATAGCTCAGAGGTAAAATGCCCCTGAGTTCAGTCCCCAGTACCACTCCACCAAAAAAATTTTTTTGCATTGTTTACTTAAAGTTTGCTAAGAGAATAAATTTTAAGTATTCTTTCTGTCTCTGTCTCTGTCTCTGTCTCTGTCTCTGTCTCTGTCTGTCTGCCTGTCTCTCCCTCTCTCTCTCTCTCACATACACACACACACACATACAGTGTGACCTTTGTGAGGTGATGGATATGCTAATTAGCTTGATTGTAGGACTCATTACACAAGGTGTACATATATCAAAACACCACATTGTGTACCTAACTATATGCAATTTTAAAATTTACAATCATACCTCAATACAACTGGATAAAATAAAAAGTATCAGAACAGGACATTTGGGTGTTCATTCATTTATTTAAAAATGTTTATCAAGTTTCCCCTCTGGGTCAGATGCTCTGTTGGGCATGGGACACAATAACAAATAAAACAGAAGTGGTCCCTCCTCTGGGACCCACATGTTAGCAGAGCAAGCAGATAATGATTACACTTTCTGGTAAATACTTTAATGGAAATAAAGAGGGTCCCTGTCCCTGATAGATGGTAATGGGCAAGGTGAGGGTGCATAGTGCCTGTGTGCAGTACTTTAAATAAGGGATCAAGGAAAGTGTTTTTGCTATAGTGATGTTCAGCTGAGCCCTGCTGATGAGATGGAACAGATATGCATGCAAGGGGCAGAGGAAGACTATTCCCAGGAAGAGTAAATGCAAAGGCTTTGAGGTAGAACAGAGCTTTAGAACAGAGAGAAGAGTGGCTACAGCCCAGTGAGCAAGGGGGAGAGTTGTGTGAAGTGAGGTTGAATAGAGAGGTAGCAGACAGATGGTGAAGTACTTTGTGGACTGTGTTAAAGAGCTTACATTTTATTCTAAGAGCAGTATAAAGTCACTGAAGGACTTTAAGCATGGGAGGAATATGATCTCATTTAAATTTTATGCAAACTTATCCTGTTATGTAGAGAATATACAGTTAGGAGTTTTAGGGAAATAGGAATGGCAAGAAGAAGGCCAAGTAGGAGGCTCCCACAGGGATCCAAGAAAGGGAGGGCACTAGGTGAGAACAAGGTGAAGGCAATGTAGTTGGAGAGGAGGGGACTGACTCAGGGTATTGTGGGAGGTTAGATCTGACGAGTCTTAATGGTAGATTGTGGAGTGAGGGGAGCTATGATATAAAAGATGTTGTAAAATTGTGCATATTGAAATATGCACTGACTTGTGTAGATTTAATTTGACAATATGGAAGAAAATTGTCTCTAAATGCTTGACCTTCTACTCCTAAGTAGATATGAACTTATTTGCTGAGCTCTACTTGATAAGAAAATTAAAGGAAGGCAGTAAATTCAGTGGTTCCAAGAGCAATTTAGGATCCAGACTGCATGGGTTGAATACAAGTCCCATCAAATGTTAGATTTATGATCTTGAGAAATCCCTCAATTTCCTTATTTGGAAAATGGGGTCATAATTGTACTCAGAATGTTGTGACTAAGAAATGAAGCAATGCACCTGAAGTACTTATCACACCATGGCACATGGTGAACTCAATTTTAGCTATTATTTTAAAATTAATTTGGCAGTTCAAAGCCAATTTTAGGTATCTGAAAAGAAGAAAAGATCATCATTTCATACCTGGATACTTGGTATTTACTTGCGATAGATTTCTCCTTTTCTACTCATGTTAAAAAACTTTTAGGTTACTCTTATCTCCTGCAAAATGGAGTATCTGTCCTTAAAATATCTTGATCAAAATAAAATTTAAACTATATAGAAATATATTTGCTTATGACTGTTAAATTTGCCACTGAAAATTTTATTTTTCCTGATTCTTGACTGAAATGTTTTTCTACATCACCAGTCTTTCTTAATAATGCACGCTGGTCATCTACCGTAAGGAGCAGCGTAGAGTAGCAGTTTCTCTCTAGTCATTTCATTAAGCGTTATTTCCCCAGAGAGTCTGATTCCCCACGCATGGTATGAACTGACAACATGGACCTGAAGGCAGGAGGTTCGGTGCAGTTCTGTTTATTGATGTTGCCACATAGAAGTTCTGGCAGCGGAGTGGGTCATTTCTGCCTGCCTCTGCGCTGTCCCTCTGAGGGTACTTTGGCGCAGGAGCCGTATCGATGGGAGGCAGTCTCATTAGTGCTGCAGCCATCATCAATTAAAACGCATCCTTGGCAAGGATAGTCCCTCTTCCCTCCTGTTTGTTTGCAGAGCAAGTATCTGTTTTTAAAGAGTAGCTTGGTTTGGCTCCCTTTTCCCATGGTTGACAGGGAACAAATGGAAATAATATTAACAACGACGACAACAATGAAAACAAAACTGGCAATTAGTACTTATTGAGGACGACTTGTTTTCTTATTAACATTTTATAACTCTTGAAAAAATGAGGAGAAATTGCCTATGTAGGTGAGTTAGTAGCATATTTCTGCTTTATTTCATTCACTCGCTCAGCTTTTATTTTTCCCTATTCTTCTTACCTATAAGCTCAGAAGGTATTCTGAGCATGTAGCTGGGGAATGGAGTTTAGGTTTTGGATTAAGAAAGAGAGTGGTTGGAGGGAGAATGGGTATATTTAGACAGGAGGAGTTATGTAGACACAAGGCTCTACAGAAATACGTGGAGTTGCCTTTAAGCAGTCCATTGTGTTTATACAATGGAAACAAACAATTTTGATTTCAGTGTCCAACTTGGACTTCTGCTTGGAAGCTGGTGTAACGCTGAGCAACGGGCAGAACCAGGACTGTCTGTCACTTGGATATGCTCTATGCTATCATGAATCCAGCTGTGACGTATCTTTCCTAAATTGGAAACTTGTGGCCCTAGGTACATTTACTCAGGTAAATGATATGGTGAAAACACTAGATGAGCCATTAGTTTAGTGGCCAGGGTTCCAATAACAAGAAATGTGATATACATATATGTAGGTATGCTCATATCCATCTTTATTTATATAATATCTCTATATATCATATAAAATAAATTTAAATTTATATAAATATAAACTGAAGTCTTTCAGAGGCATGGGAATACCACTTAGGGTTTGACTAACAACTGGGGCTTATAGTGGTAGCTGTTTGGAAGCTATTGGGCTTTTGTTTTGTTGAGTAGGGCATATCAGCTGGAGGATTTTGAACATCTTGGAGGGGGGAGGGGAACTAGAAGTAGCAGGGCTTGATAGGGCTATGAGAGATTTTTTTGTTTCTCTGCGATGTAATATAACTTCTTTTGATAAAAATTGATTAGCATCTCAATCTGAAGGTTGAATATGTGCTTAATTTTAGGCATATACAATGCACCAAGACAGACCCAAGGTGAGAGCCAAGATTTTGAAGCTGACCTCACATATGCACTTTACACAGGCAAGAAAAAAGGGGGCTGTGAAGTGTCCACACTTCCACCAAGTGCCAGAAAGACCACATTCATCAATTGACTCTGTTGCCTCCTCCAATGTCTGCCATATGATAGAGACCTCAGAAACATTTGTTAAAGAAATGTTTATATAGAGTGAATGAAAAGAAGGTGGCTGAAGAGTGGACAGTATTCCTCAGAATTTGGGGATAGAAATATTCCCATGTTCACTCACTGAGCAAGCAAAATACTTGTCAGAAGTGTGTGTGTGTGTGTGTGTGTGTGTGTGTGTGTGTGTGTGTGTGTGTGTTGAGGATTAAAGATAAGCAGGAACTGGGCAACAGATAATTATTTTCTGTGGTTTAAGAATAAACGCATCAAGCCAATACATTGGTAGCACTGGAACCTCTACAGTTAGCTACTTCTACTTTCTCTCTGTTTTTTGAAGGGACTTGTGCTGTGATGGTGATGGTGGTTGGAGGAAAGTTCTTTTGTTAATAGGGGTAGGATAATGACCCACACAAACTGTACCTCGATTCTTAGTAGATTCCTTTCTTTTGAATAATATGAGATGAGTAGTCACTCACAACTGTTTCTTGTCTTTATAAAGCAAACTCAGTTTCTTCCAAGGATATTCATCACAAGTGAAAACAAAGGGGAATGAAGCAGAGGCTACTATTTTTCCTTTTTTTAAGTTTATTTCATTCATAGTCCTTTTGGCTATATTGATGAAATAAATAAAATGGAACTTAGTTGATTTATTAATTTGACTCTGATCGATATGGATTGCTGCAGGACTAGTTAAGCTGATGAGGAAAGTGACCAAAATGAATGGATTTTGAGTAGCGACATCTACATCATTCACCTTAACACCAACTTTTCTTTGTTTTGAACTATCAATTTGGCAATGAAGCAAGCAATCTTAAAGGGCAAGGTCCTTTTTCTTAGTCCCAAAGTCATTGCCATTTAATTCTAATTGTCTTTTTATGGCCCAAACAGGATAGACTGTTGTTTGAAACTCCATTTCCTGAAATAAAACTAGAAATATTGGGGTGGATATTAACAAAAGCAAAATGCTGCAAAGTTTTATCCCATCATAACTCTTGAAAATTTTAAGTTTTCACAGGTAAAAGTAGGATGGAGAATGAAGTAAGGACACTTGTACACATATTCTGATTACTAATGTTATATTTTTAAGGGAGAAGTGTGATGGGAGGGAGAGAATGTGTGTGTGTGTGTGTGTGTGTGTGTGTGTGTGTGTGTGTGTGTATGGCTTAAAACAGCATTGGTTTGAAACTAGTAATGCAGCAAAGAAAAGTTTCTCATCTGATACCTTTAATACAACAAATTCACTTCTTTGAAATTGTATCAAACAAAAGTGGAACTTTGTCTATTCATCTTCTGGGGATGTTTTCTAGTCTGAGGATAGCATCTGATAGCATTCTATTCTGTTAACTTCTCTTTGATGTTTTTCTTCCTTCACAAATAGTTTGTTCCAATTTGGTATGACTCATAATGAGAATTTAAAGATACAGTTTCACCTTCTTCCCAGGAGTGCAGTCATCCTTTAGCAACTCTTTTGTTGGGTACAGCAGAAGGAAACTTGCTTCATTTACCTTTTGAGGCGGTTCTTTTTTACAAAGCAGTCCGCTGGCATTTTATAGCTGAAAAGAACCAAATAGACTGAACACATTTATAAAAGAATTTCTCACTTTCCAAGAAAAGGAATCCCATACTCTGATAGTGTATAAGTCCCTCTGGGATCATGATGCAATGCCATTTTTATAGAAATATGTGGGTATTCTGTTTCTCTTATTAAGTCTGTGTCTATGTGGTGTAGACAGGTGTTTCTTCTGTGAAAACAGGGAAAGTTTGATACAGGGAATTGGAATAATCCCAATATTTGTAGAATATTAAGAGCTGAACCAAGAAATTGAGAAACTACTTTATTAGTTGTCACACACAATAACTACATAGAAAATAGGTCTGGCAATGTGTTGCAAGGTGAGGGATTAACCAAGAGATTCCTCTAGGAGAACTGATGCCTGAGACTTGATTCCCAGTCCGCTAGAAGATTTAGTACAAAATAAAATAAAATAAAATAAGTGATAAGGCATGATGAAGCAGTTAGTATTTGAACAGGGCTTAATGGGCAGGTGAATCAGAGGAAGGGGAGAATTGAAGAAAGAAACTGCAGATATGTAGTTTAGATGAACTGGATTGCTTTCAATTTTGCTGAGGTTTGGCCAGACTGTAGCTGGTTATGGTTTTCTTGAGAGGCAAGGGCCTTAAGTGGGAAATTAACTGATGAAATCACCTTTCTACCATTATGAATTGTCTGTCTTTATCTCTGGTAATACTCTTTGCCTTAAAGTCTGTTTTATCTGATAATACTGTAGGAACTCTAATCTCCTAATGCTTGTTATTTGCATGGTATATCTTTCCCCATCTATTTACTTTCAATCTAGTGTCTTTATTTAAAGGCACATATCTTGCTTTTGTATTCATCTTGACATTCTCTGCCTTTTAATAAGAGTGGTTAGTCCACTAACTACTATCATTTTCTATTTGATAGATTTAAGACTACTTTTTAATTATTTATTTTCAGCCATATATCCTCGTATTTTCCTTCTTTTTTAAGTGTTTACTCTAAACATTCTTAACTCTCTACAGTCTATGTGAAGTTTTATAGCAGATGCAAAGTGAATACTTGTAACAAGTTTTTTAAAAAAGTCAAATATTGGCTCTGAACAGATGATTTAGTTAAATTAAACGAATATAGTTCAAGTATGTAGACTTTGATTATCTAATCTCATTAAGAATAGAATTAGATTGTTTCGAACAGGGCTTCACTATCAAAATCTTTCACATACAATACCAACTGTACGAAGGCTCTCAATTCTTGTTTCTATCAGTTATCACACAAAACCCAAAGCTCACGTGGACTATTACTTGGTTCTCATCTTTATATGGTCTAACTCTAAATCTGGATTCCATCTCTCCCTTTTCCTCACTCTTGAAATCAATCTCTTTTGTCCTCTAGAATGCATTTGTTAAAAGCAAAAATACCTCAGCCTTAAACCTAACATCTTCTCTACCCCTTTCACTGTTCATTGATTTTTTTTTTTTTTGCTAATAGTTGAAGTCAGTACCAAAGAAGATTTTGCTTCCATCTGCTCCGATAGGTGATTATTTTCTTTCATATACTTTTTGAAACTTTGGGCTGGGAAGTGGTATAGATATACTACTTGCTCTCTATTGTTGTTATCAAATTTTCCCTTCTTCCCCTAAAAAGCCCATGTAGGAAGATGTAACAATGAATCCCATTATTATGTATAACCATAATGCATAAAAATCTTAATTAACAACAAGAAAAAAGAGCCAAGGCTGTAAAATTCATATGATTAGATTATAATACTCACTTGTTTCCCCTGCAAAGTAATCTGGAGACTCCAGGTTGCTTCTCTTAATTCTTTGATGATTTCAATATACTGACTGTGGCTATTCTCTCTTTATTACTCCCTTATTTTTGGTGGGTTCAATATCCTAAGTGGAGATCTTTTTACTACCATAGTATTCCTAATTTTTCCTTCTCCAATGATCTTGTCTCCTTCTTACTGCAGCTGTTCATTCTCAGGATCTATTTCCAAACATTCTTTTTACCTATTGAGACTCATAATTCATGTTTTAACTGTCTCTTCCGGAGGTGGTCATGAGAATGCACTTTGAAGACCCCCTACTACAAGGAGTGAATCTACTGAAGACCTCAGTTCTTGCATTTTGAGATCCACTGCTGCACTTGCTCAGAGGCCAAAGACTGAGTCGTGGACATCATAAGGCAGACCTATTCCTGGGAGACACAGAGCTCCATTGTCTGCCACCTTTGCTCAAGGACCCTCCGGTGGCTTGCCAAATCTTCCTTAGACTGTGTAATACTTTACAACCAACTTTTTTCCCTGCTAATTTGTTGCTTGTGTTCATACTTGTATTACGGTCTGGCAGTTCTCCTAGCCCCATTTCCTTTCACCTGAATATTTCCTCAATAAAATTTTTGCACATTTAATTCCATTTTTCATCTGGTTTTGTGTGATGTAGAACTGAACTCTAACCCTGCTCATATACTTACTTCCATCCTTACCCATGTTGGATGCTGTGGTTCACCCAGTTCTGTACTCCTCCAATTCTTCCACTATTTTTTCACTTTGTTATACTTACCTGTAAAATCCCGGGTCTTACTTATATCCATCTATTTGCCTACTTTGTGCCCCCCCTCTACAGCTGAATGTGGCTGGCTGCACAACCATTCATCTCACATAAAATTCAAGATCAGTAATGTTTAAGGGCAATTCTAGTACTCTTTATTTTATTCACATTATCTCTTTCTTTTTTTTTTTAGGTACTGGGGATTGAACCCAGGCCAGTCTCTCTATGCATGTATTATATCCAACTCCCTCTGGCTTAATCAAGGATATTACTTCAGTAGTTAGCCTCTAGCAGTAGCTAGAGTTGTCCACTTCAATGTTAGGAAACTTCAGGAATCTTCCTGTGGTATCTCCAATTCTGAGAAGGGTGGCCTCCTGATGCACCCATAAGAGAGCTGCCCGGTATCTCCCCACATGACTGAATAATTTGTTTACTTTATGAAGTTATTTCATATCAACTAAATTTTTGGAGACTTGAATACTAAACTTTATCATTTTAGTTTTTCCTGTAGTTATAATCCTTCCATGTTTGCAGTAATTAGAAATCAGGATCAATCATTTTGTTTTCTTGGCAGAGGAAAGTACTTGAAGGGTTTTGAAGAGAATGACAGTAATTTATAAAATCGATTTTTAGCTGATTGAGAAAAGATTAGAAAAAAATCAAGTGGTGACTTCAAGTTTAGATGAGAGTTGATGAGAACCTGAAATACAGATGAGGCAGTAAGACGGAAGGATGGAAGGAAGAGAAAGCTTGGAGACAGAATCAGTAGTATTTGATGGAGTAGAATGTTTGCTTCTGACAAAAGATAAAAGACCAAGTTCAAATGATCTAAAGGTATGGTCCTGGGTAAATTGTGGTGCAACAACAAAAATGGACTATAAGAAGAGAAATAGTTTTAGAAGACAGAAAGGTGAACTCACTTTAGATACCCTGATTGTCTGTTTGAAGTGCTGCTAGAGTAGTATGGAGCTGTTCAGTATCTTTAAAACAGTTCGATGTTTATCTATGGACTGTTCCTTATAGGGTTACAGGTAGTCACAAAAACCTATGAACTGAGGCAAGAGAAAAGAAGGGAGCCCAAGACACAACTCTGTGGACTGATTCTATAATGAAGGCATCTATTGTTAGGAAGCTTTACATCATATTGAACTACACTAGGAAAAGATATAGCAGCCTTTGACATTGTAAAATTAGACAGTGGCTGCCTTTGGTTTGGCATTGTTTCCCTACTTTAAAAGACCATGCTCTTCTTTCTTTTCCTAGGTTTCCTTTATATACAAAGGGATCGAATCCAAATTCTGTTGAGTGAATTATTTTGGCAATTTTGGCTGAATTTTATATAACCTAAAGGTTATATCACAACATTACCACATATTTGGCACAACTATTTAGGAAAGCCTTTTATGCAAAAGGCCAAAATTAGCATAGGAATAAATGATGAATGTAGTATATCCTCTTTTTGTACCCAAGGAGTAATCTTTCTGTGTAGATACGTTGGCAAAATGGTTACATCTAGACCTGCCTTAAAAAATTAAAGCAAAATGCTTTCCTCTTGGGAATAAAAGTGAAGCTTAAAGTATATATGTATATTTTTTTTCAAAAATTGTTTTTGTCTTGATGTTAATGATCCTCTTACACATTATATTGTTTTGCAAACAATTTGGTTTGGCATACAGTGTCATGAAATATGAAGCCTTGTTCATACCAGCATTCTCTTTTGATGTTTTATTATTGAATCCCTAAAATTTAAAAACAAGTTTACAAACAAGAGGTGGTGAGTATTTGTAAGCATTTATGATTTTCTTTTACTTTTCTCAGTAGAGGCAGCATGTTGAGGAGTGGAGAACATGGACTTAGGCATCAGGCAGAAATGGCTCGGAGTCCTCTCTGCCGTTGTCTGCCAGTGGGACTGCTTTGGTTCACTTATCTGTGAAATAAAGATAAGCACTTCTATGCTCTGGGGTTGTCAAGATTAAATGAGGTAATGGATATGCAGTGTGGAGCATTAGGAACATAGCATAGACATATTTTGGAGAGAATATGGAGTAATAATTTATGGATTATTTTTCTTCCATGTTAAGTATTAATAAAAACATTGAATAACACAACTTAATTTGCAACAAAGGACACACAGTTTAAGGGTCTAAATATGTTATACTATTTTTAAAATTCATATCTTTATCATTCTGAAAGATGCAACTTATAAGACAAACTTCCGATTCCTTGGAGGCCTTTTGTTGTTTAATTTGGCTCTGTTCTGGAACAGCTTTGATTGCATGCACAAAAGGTAAGAACACAGGTGGTTGCACAGATATTTTCGATGCACCATAAGGGATGGGAAAATACCACAAACTGCCACCATCCTAGTTGCCTTAGGATTTTGGAGACATCTGTTGGTTATGTTATTGGGAATAAAAATCTGCTCTTTTATGACAATGGGAACATTTCTTTTCAAGGAGCCACTGGAGCATTAAGGAAGGCAATGTCCCCGAGAGACTGGTAATAGGTCATTTAATCAACTGTGTTTGGAAGCTGCTGTCTTGCAAAGCATTGCTCTGCATTCTGGGATGGGGGTGGGGGCAGATTCATAGGGGCATGATTAGATAGGGTCCCTGCAGTAAGTACTATTTTCCTGATTTTACAGGTGGTTCTAATTAGAGCAAAATAAGGTTTAATTTGTTTACATCTAAGTTATGTGCAATTATAACCAGAAATTTCTCTAAGCAGCAAACTTATGAAATAAAAACTGTTTTTAGGGTGTGATTTTCCTGTTCAGTGTGCCTTTACCAATACTATAGATCCCCTCTTTTTATATCATTACCAGACAATTGGTTGATATCTCATTTCTCTTTTGATAAGAGATGGGCTATTAAACTGGGTTTGTTGTGTGTCTAAACTCTGAGAATCGTGAGAAAAGATGGTTCTGGGAAGAGGGATGAGGGAAAAAGAAGGTTCTAAAAATCATCATTTCAATAGCACAATCATACTGATCCCAGGAAGGCAGCAACAAGGGAAACATTTTAATATCCCAACGTGGCCATAAAAATCCAGATTTTAAAAGGGCATATACAAAAGATAAAGAGGAAGAAACCGTGGGAGAATATGAAACTCACAGATATCTGCAGGATGTGTTAAGAAGAATACATTAGGCATAAAAAATGAGACTATAAAAAGAAAGCTTTTTATACTTTTATTTGGTGCATTGTAATTATACATCATATTGGGGTATAGAGTGATAGAAACATACATGCCTACAACTCTTGGAGCACTTCCCTCCGGGTCCCACCTCCTTGCTCCCCCTCCCCATATGTGTCTTTGAAAACGAAAGCTTTTCAGGTCTTACTGGAAATGGAAGAAGATTACAGATGAGAGAGGCTAAATGCTATCAGAAGAGAGGGTGGAAGAGGAGAAGTGATCCTGTGCCATTTCTGTTCAGTGGTTGTTGCTCTCTCTGGGGAAACGGAGAGGCTATTCTCTGGAAAGTAACCACCACCAGAGAACAGTTTCTTAGTTTGCAGTTGGGAGATTCCCTGGGGAAACAGGAGCCACCAGATAGGTGTAGCCAGTGCTGGAAAATTGGCTGTTGACTTGAAGCTGGGTAGAATCTCTTTAGACCAATTCTCTCCTTTACCAGTGCCATTTTGCCTACATACTTAAATGATGGTGTGTTTGTAAATTTGCTATTCTATCCAACTCTCAGATTTTTTTCTTTATAGAGATATACAGTATGCTTTAAAACTACCATATAGATTTAAAACTGAATATTTTTCAAATATTGGAATGAAGTATAGGGAAGTAATAAAATCAAATGACAAGAAAGCTTACATTTTATAAAATAAAAATGTAAAATAGTATTTTTACTTAGAATTTTTATGAAGAACTGTTTCCCTTCTTACCCATGGATTTCTCTATTTGAAATACCTATGATCCACTTATTACTCTTTCAATGATAATATATTTGATATGATTAATAGTTTCAGGAAGCATGTTTTTCTGTTAGATTTTTGATTCTTTTATTTTTCAATCTTAGTTGAAGGAACATGAGCTTTAGAGTCAGACCTGTTTTTAAATGCCAGCTCTATCCAGTTCTTGGATGTGTGTCTTTGGGTAAGTTTTGTATATTTTCTGTGTTTTATTTTCTTCATTTAAAATATAGCTATAATACAGTAAAAAGGACCAGACTGTTAATACATACAACATGTTTAAAGCACTCAGTATATATATAGTTGGTGCTTAAAACATGTAGTTGTCTTCTTACTTTTGCTTTTAGGAAAGTTATTTAAACCTCTAAGGCTCAGTTCTTTATTATTTCCTTAAAAAAAAGAAAAAATAAGTGAACCTACATTTCAGCATACCACAGACAGGTTTTTGTCCATGAAAGTTGGAAAAAGCATTGTTTTAGATTTTTTGGATAGGTTTGATATACAGCAGGATTTTATCTGATCCAATGGAATATTGACTTCTAAGAAACCTCATGGTTGTTATGGGGATTAAATGAAGTAATGTATCTGAAGTGATGGCAACCAGTTGGCATTAGGATCTAATTATAGAACTAGCTGTATCTACATTATAGCATTTTGGAAAATGTATACCAGTGTATTGTAAACTGCAAATCATTATCCAAATATAATATAATCTTTGTAGCTCACTTTTCTTTAAGTTGTCCAGTGCATACATTAAGTGAACATATTTAGTGCATCATCTATTTAGACTCCTCACAGTGGTTTGTCTTCAAAATAATACTTTTCTTAATATTGCAGTTTTTTTTGGAAACGAAGATTGCAGTAATATACTGGGTTAAAATAGGTGTAAGTGCCTTTGAAACAAATGACTGCATGGGCTAAAATAATATAAGTAATAAATAGTTGTTTTAAGCAGAAGGAAATGCAAATTTTTGTGGAATGAGAACATTTGCCTTTTTCCATGATAAGTATTTCATTTAAAAAGCACTGGAGAACTTTTAATGAGAATTTTAGTTTGTGGAATTGTGACATGTTTCTTTCATGGCCATTCCTTGCTTTCCTTTTTACTTTTCTTTGAAATAAATTGTCCTAACCTTAAGGATGGGCAATACATCCTCTTCTTGAACTACAGCAATGTCTGTTTCAAAGCCAAGGTTTAAAAATATTCCTTTAGACTACTGTGCTTATTGAAAAAAATATAAACAAAAGCAAGGATCTCAGGGGAAAAAAGTAGCCTGTATGTCTTCACTACAATAGAAAAAAAAATCAAACTATATTTTCAGAAGAACACCAGAGAGCTTTCTGTGAGAGTTGGCAAATGCATCAAGGCGTTGTTTGTAGATATTATTTTTGATAGGTTTGATATACAGCATAGTTTTCCGAGCCAATGGAATATTGTCTTCTTACAAATCTCATCAGGCCAGCAGTGCTGCTGCTGTGGGCTGGCTTATCAGCTCCAGCCAGAGTGTGCTGCACTTGCACGCACCTTCGTAGCCTGAGAGGAAAATAAATTGTACCCAAGCAGTTAATAAGAAAGAATTATTGTGGGTGAGATGCATGGCATTATGAGCGAGTGTCGTGTTTTACAGACTAAATGTTGATGTGCCAAGGGAAAAGACACCCGTTCCTATACATGAAATAAAAATTTTATTTCAAAATTGTCATTTAAAATGTATTTGCTGGTTTCCTGGTTCAAGGAGTGAGCATTATCTATTTCTGATGTATTTTGGGGGTAATACTAAAGAGATAATTCCCATTTTCTATGATTTACTAATGGATAGTTTTAGTCATTACAGCTATTTAATGAAGCATGTGTTTTGTTTTTTGAAATAAATATATAGTACCTATAGGTGCCTAAAATGTATGTTTTAAAGCACCAAACATTGAACATAGTTTGCAGTAGTATGATTGCACTATTCATGGGGAGTCCAGGGTCCTTACTAAATTTTGCAGTTGTTTGGGTTAGCAGCTCCAGTGACAAAGGACTGGTGCTTGAAGAGTGTGATTAGTTGAATAAAATAGGTGTTAGTTGTTTATACAAAGTACAATATTTGCTAAACATGGAGATGAAGTCTTAGTCCTTCTATTCTAATAAATCAGGCCCCCAATTTTTAAATACATGATCATAAAAAAGGAGATGAAATAACTTTTGTAATACAGAACTATTATGTGAAGGAACTGGACTTTGGACTAAGAGCTGAAGTTCAAAATATGAGAAAATGAATATTTTGAATTAATTTTGCTTACTGCACATTTAGAAAAAAATAGATAACTGGTGATAGTATTATTTGCTGTGGGAAACAAATTCCAAAATTTTAGGAGCTTATTAAAAAAATATATATT